>JAYKAV010002873.1:426955-446955 GCA_035582835.1 Phoebastria nigripes | reverse complement strand
GCTGCCTGCATTTAATCTGTAATGCAGTGTGTCTTAAACGTTTCAATCCCGTATTAATAGGTGGCATTACACATAACACCTATATAGCAGCAAAGCTAATACAGCTTGTGATTAAAAATGTTTAAAAATAGCTAATAAATCAGATTATCTTGAGGTATTATTTCTTGCAAGTCAAAATGGAGAGCAAAAAATCAACCCTAATTTTTAGTTTATGTATACACTGAAAATAGCAACAACAATAAAAATAAGCTTTTTGTAGCAGACATATTCCATCTTCACTATTTTGCTACCTTTGGTAAATTACTGGGGCAGATCTTGAAGTTAAAAACCCATGTTTAGAAATAAGTGCACGCTTCACCCACTAAATATAGCAGCAGACTGTGTGCCCCTACGCAAAAACATTCTCATATCTAGTTTTAACTTTACATATAAAAATAACTTGGAGAAAATACAAAAAAACATTTTATTTTAACATGAAAATATCACAAAAATTAGTAAGCCTGAGATGTAGGGTTTTGGTGAAAAACAAGAGGCTTGTAGTGTTTTGGCTGCTGATAAAGATGCATGTATTGATAGCTGGGGTGAAAAGCAGAAGAATGCACTTATTTCTTCTGCATGTCAGTATCTTCAAACACAGTAAGCCACATGCACCCTTCTTTCCTTATGTAGATGCTGGTTCACCATGTTTAATTCCAGCGGAAGTGGATCTGACGTGGGCGGTCAGCCCCCTCCTTTACCAATGGCTTATGGAATTCACGTCCTGCACGAGAGTGGATATTTGCCCAACAAAACTCACAGTAATACTGCAGGCAAGTGACATTGGCACAAAAGAAAGGAGCAAACTTTCCACCGCATCGTGCACCCTGGCATTCGTCACACATCTGGTCATCCAACACATATGGCTTTACCTCCACCTGTTGGAGTAAAACAGAAACAATTCTAGTTAATACCTATTCCTACTTAAAGTTATATGAGGTTATTCATTTTTTTTCTGGTTTTAAAAAAAAAAAAAAAAAATCATCTGAAATCAGACATATTAACGCCTTTATCTAACTAATCAGTTATTACTCTATCATTTATCAGATCTATCCATACAGTAAGAAGAACACTTCAAGGCAGATCTTCAGAAGTACACTATATACGTAATAAATAGCTACATCAGAACCTCCCCTTAATTTATTCTGGAAGGATGTTCTTGGCAAATGATAATATGGAAGTATGTGTAGAAAACAAGTGAACAAGCCCAAAGGTCTCCCAACTAATCTCATCAGCTCCTGAATGTACCCCAACATGACATCTAATTCTATACTGTTTAGCAAAAAATAATTGAACATACAAAAATGCAACCATTTATATATTAACCTTTTTTAAAAAGTAAGTATAAGTCTCTGCATGTACTACTTTTGCGTGCAAATTAAAAGTACTTTCTGCAGGCTAGAATACAGATCTTTTAGCACTCCTGTTCCCTCTAAATTCACTCCCTATTTCTAAAATATGGTCAAATTTGGAGCTACAGATTTTGGTCATCTGTTACTTTCCCTTTTTGTGGCTTTGAGCTGTACAGAAATTTGTATTCAATGTATTTCTGTAAATGTTTTTAATAGGCCATTTTGCAAGTCTACGGACTGCTAGAAACACCTGTCTTACACAGCTTCTTTCTCCCAAACTCATCTGACTGCCAGAGTGGAAAAGTGGCAGGAGTCCAGTGGTAAATTTGCATTATGTCTTTGCGTAACTGAACTGTTACAGACTACGATCAGACAGGAAGAACAACTTCATAATAAAACACAAAATGAGTTGACTCCATCATTAAGGAATGTATTGTTGTCTTCCACATTTTCCTCACTTTTAAAGACAGTATTTTCTGCCTTTTGTTGGCAAAAAGAGCTATTCCAGTTCATACTAAAACTCACTGCTGTAAGAGATTTTTTTCTGAGATACTATTACCTGAGAAGAATGCTACATACAGACATCAACTTTATGTACTGTACTCGGACAGAGTATGTTTGAAATAAGAACTTTAAAATGCTATTTTTTCCATTGTGTCTCCAGAGGAAAAAATTTACACATACAGCTACCCACCCAACAGTTTTACAGCAGAATAGTCTTCATGTTCTTAGCTTCAGAAGTAGATGTCATACTTGACATGTCAAACGCGTCTATGTTTGAAATAGAGTGTGCTTCTTCCAGTAATCTATATTCAGTACAAGCTCTACTTATTGCACTACAACGACCTGCCTTATCACAAATCACACTCAAACTTTCCAATAAACAGGTACCTTATGCAGTAACTGTGTTCGTAGTTCAAAATTACTGAAAGCTTGAAGCAGCATATATTTCAAGCTTCAGTGCATTTATGCACCGAGATCAGTATGAAGATGATTTCAGATGTATTAGAAAAACACTTTGGGGAATGGCAGTATTACATGAAGTGGATGCAGACTGCTGGCATATGAAAGTTAACAACATTTTCAGGAATTGTTTGGAGCTGAAACTCCAAACGAGTTTCAAGGAAATGTTTGGAGCTGAGCTTTCATATATGATAAAACAGGATAAGGAGCACTTTATTGAAGAAAAACATCTGTTAGAGAAACTAAACATATCTACACATCAAAAGAACTGGAGAGAAGCTGCAGAGTACTTAGGTAAGGAAGAAGTTAAGATCACAGACAATGTTTGTTAAGCGACTGTGACACTAAGATTTCCAATTAAGGTAGGAAAAGGTATGTGCAAAAAAATGCTATAAATACTTTGAACTAAAGTTCAGAAGGATAAACAGGTGAACTGCAAAATTTAGCAATGAAAAAAGACTTTTACACAGACAAAACTGGTTATGAAAAGAATGTGAAAGGACAGCAGACCTACAGAAACTGGATATAACTGGTATAGAAAGGCTATGCTAAGCTAAAGGGTAGGAGAACAGCCTGCCTCTAGCATTTCAGTGAAATATGTAATATGTTGCTTTATGGGCCAGCATACATACACATCTCAGATGAAGGCAGTACCCGAAGTAGGACTATCTTCCTCATTTACAAAAACAGTGGTTTACAGATTTATACAAATTGCTTGCTCATCTATAAATCAGCAGTAATACTGATTTCAGAATTTTTTAAGACCTTGAAAAGGCGTTAGTGTATAAACTCCATGGAGCAAAAAACTATTTCAGAAAATAGCTTTTTTCATACTTTCAGAAACAGCTAAGAGTTAAGGTGTTCCCTAAAAAGAAGCTGTTCTCTATTACTCCTCATTAATGCAAATAACTGGGTTGTATAAATATATATATATAATTATATAAATAATAAGGACTGACCATATGATTTAATTAGAGAAGATGACTTAAAAAATAAGGATTAAAAACCCTCTGAAATAAACAAAGAAGTCCATAAACCCTCCCCACCACAAGGTTTAAAGACAAATTTATTAAAATACTTAGATTTGGCATTACTGTATTTTGCAAGTGAAACACCTCAAGAGCAGCACACATTTTTAAAAAAGAAAAAACAAGGATGCTAATAAAAATGCCAAAATTCCAGATTTAAGAGAATACTTGAGTCAAAAAATTAATTTTCAAGAATTAGAAAAGCAACACTAAAAAAAGAACACAAATTATAACAATCAATAAAGAAACTGTGAGAGTTCAGATATTTAAAGAGAAAGCCTAGATCTTCCTTCCCTCTCCCCCCCAACCTCTCCAGCCCATGAACAGCTATCTACAGATACTAATGATACATGTTTCTTCCTTTTTTTTTTTTTTTTTTGTAATAGTGGTTGAAGAAATCATTTGACTACTGTTTTTATAAATTAAGACTCATGGATATAACTCAAATGCTGTGCTTCTGAAATCTAATACTTGGGGTAGATTTTGTGGTTTTTTTTTCCCTGTCCAAGCTCCAAGAGGCCTGCAGCACATGCCCACTGTTTTACTGGAGATTTACTGCCTATCCCCCTTCAAGTATTTCAGTGTTATATCACACATTAACAAGTTATATCCCTTTCTCTGCATACAGCAATCACTGCCATTTCAGATGCGTGCTCAGCATCCAAAGAGCCCTTAAAAATCTCTGGTGACCTATCATAAAAAAAGCAAAACAACAAACCAACCTACTTGGAAGTGCAGCCTTCAAAGACAGGTTCACGCCTTCCTTTCTCTTATGAGATGGCACTGCCAGTCTACCATATACTCCTCTACCGCAAAGGACACTCCCATGGGAAGAGGAAGACCAAGATAAAAGCGTCCCCTAGTTTACAGGGTTCAAGTCCATGTCTCCCACCTTTGAGGGAAAACTAGTTTGGATGGGACTCAACTGTCCACCTCTACTTTTAAAGTTAGGTCACTTCACAGCCAAATGCACTATACATGGTTCTTGAAACACACTACGCTATACCCAATTCTGAAGCTAAATGACCCATTTAGCATTTCTTTAAGAGTTCTGGATTCTGGTCCTTACTCCCATTTTGTCCAAATACTCAAATACAAGATGATTAATAGTTTTATTTCCCCTCACACAGTCACAGTGTCAAGGCCATTTTTCCTGTTATGTAATTAGCCAAAAGGTAGAGCTATTAGTCAAAGTCAGCTGCAAGTCACAAGGACAGCAATTCCACCAGCAAAACGTAGCCATCACATAGTAACGTGAAGCCTAGTTCACTACCCACAGACCCGCTCATCCTCTAGAAAGGACCATGTTTGGGGATTTCAGCTCACTAGGCAACTGGTATCTGAGAGACAGATGTAAAGCTGTATTACTCTGTCTATTTGAAAGGAGAGAAGCACATGCTACCTCCGTACAGCAGACTTTTAACTGTACTACTTTCTTTTTCCCATGTCTTTGATCTGTAGAGAAGACTGGACCTTGAACTACTTTACTTACTCAACCCTTCTTCATCTAAGACCTTTTTTTCTTATTATTTAAAAGAACATCTATTAATACCAGTGACTACCTCTGCAGCTCTTGACATCAAAACTAGTGACACTTAAAACTGACATAATTTAGATGCCAGTTTTCTTTGCTACTCTTATACTTCTAATTAGGAGTAATGAAGTTGACTAGTCTTCTTAATAAAAGTTAGTTTTGCTTTAGCTAGCAATAAGCATCTGTAGCAACCAGAAATGTACATTGGTAAATACTAAGAAGACTCTCTCAAACAGAAAGGATAAGACATTTTGTATTTTAGGTGTTGAGCTTGATTGATTTTCTGAAGTGCTGAGCACTGACAATTATGGCTGAAATTAAGGGCAGCTGCAAATATAAAGCTAATCTGAAACCAGTGAATACTAGAGTTTCCTATGAATGACAGAGGAATTATCACAGTATTTGGTTTCATTAGAACAAGGGAGAGAAAAAGATTTTCAAGCCCTTTGCCCATACACAACAAAACCAGGAACTCCAGAATGCAAAGAACATATGGTCTAACATATGTCCAAGGAACAAACTGCTGCTCTGTGGAATGCATGTTGTTCATTCGGGGGCATTCACGGTTTAACTCTTGGAACCAGTGGAGTTACAGGAATACTAAAGGAAATGTAGAAGCTGGCATGAAAGCCAATGAAACGCAATGTTACCACACCCTGAGAAGTTCCTTTATAGATCATCACTCTCATATTTATTTATGTTTTAATTTCTGTATAACTTACTCGTTTATCAATATCGCCATGCTGAAGTTGAACAAACCGAGCACTGATGGCAGCAATATAACTCTGCTGATTGGAAAAAGCAACACGTCCAGCACCTTTTGGGTATTTCAGCTCAGGGTCAGTATCAATTCCTGCGTAACAAACTCCACCATAGAGACGGTCCATGATCATAGCCAATTCCACTATTAAGAAACAAAATAATGTTCATTTAAACTGTTCTTACAGTACAAACTTTATATAATATGCTTGTATTTAAAAATACTAGAAAAGTTAATTTTAATAATTAATTTTGCAACAGCCAATGTAACAGTAATAACAAGAAATATAAAAACCTATTAAATAAGCTATGAAATACTCAGCAGACATATCTTTCACACTGTGGGTACATACATCCAAGGAACAATGGAATTCTAAGTCCTTGCAGTCCTGATAACCTGGAACTGAAATTCCAGGGCAGTTTTCTTCAGGGGATTACAGCAAAAGACTTTTTGAGCAGGCATGGAATGTAAGCTGTATAAAATAGATCCACATGCCACAAATTCCTTGGTACATGTTCTCTGGCTGTCCTAATGCTCTATGTCCTACTTGAATTTAAAGATGTAGTTAGCATCTTTTCATCAGCCACACAGAGCTTGATTATCTCTACAGTGCTACACTTACCATAGATACTGAAGTTCATAGAAGCAAAAATCTCAAATTTTACAGATCAAGCGTTTTAGCAATCCTCTACTAATATTTCATACTGAATTCAGTTTTGCAATTCATTTAGGTGGAAAATACTAATTTTTTCAGAATTGGTATCCTCTGTATTAGAGTATAAAGGTGTCAGCAGTCACTGACATTCAACAGCTGTTTGAAAAGTCTCCTGAAGTTTTACTGCTTTTGTGAAGTCATGATTCTTATTTCATAATGCCATAGAAGTTTCATTTTCACATATACAGGGCACTTGAAAGCTAAGCATAAGAATGCATCCATTAAATTTATCAATCACAGACATTCAGCATAGTAATCTGGAGTATTTGGACCGAAGTTAAAGAAAAATTAATCTGCAGTTGGAACATACTGTGTTTATGCTCATTTACAGAGCTTGTACTACAGTCAAAAGTACAGTCTTAAAAGTAAAATAACAGAAAAGCTTGAGCATTGCAGGTCCAAGATAGAAAAACTTAAGATTCTTTATACCCCAAATTTTCACTATCACTTCTTGGTTCTCCTACATCTTCCATCTGAAAGCTAATCTTTCTGTAAGAATAAAATTCATTACAAACTATGGAAGACTAATGAAGTCCAGGAGTCATTCTAATAGAAAATGGAATTTGAACCACTGTATGTTATGCTTCCACTTCCAACATTCACTTCAACCTACTTACTAGAAGGCCACCATAAAATATTGTAAAAGGCTACTGCAGTCGATCTCACAAAGCAGACTGTCCAGGTTGTAGATCAACCACAGCTACAGAAACATTTAATTTTTCCTTCATGCACTCCGACAACAGTCTAGAAAGAGTCCTGCAATCTCATATAGTATTGTGCCATACAGACTGTGCTAGCTCTCTGAATTTCTTCCTTTTTTCCTCTATTCCTACTCCTTCAAGTAATCCTTCATCACCTGTGTTTTTGCTTCGTCCATATTAGCAGGAGTAACTGCAACCTGATAGTAGAGAAGAGTAGCTAATGCACAATGACAAGCAAGTACAAATAGAGTTCCAAATACTCATGGAGCATGGCAGAGAGGTTTTCGTAGCATTATTTTAAAAACAAACTCTTTCCTGACATAGTTTACACTATAGTTTTGCTAATATGATCAAAATCTTTTCTACAGCTTTAGACATGTAACAGTTTCCAGTAAATCTCTATGATGAACAGTGATTTATGGCCAAACCCAGATGAAAACAGTTACTAGAGAAATGTAAGAATACACAAATATTGTACTGTGGTTATAACTATCACGACAGTCTTCTATTTTTATATGTATATATCTGTATCTATCCATACATAACTATACAAAAGTATGCATGGTTCAAATTATTTCCAGTAATCTCCTACTTCTAAAAATAGCGACAGATTATACTCACCAGCTCTTAATGGTCTAGGGACTCCTCCAACAAAAATTGTTTTTCGAGGATCAAGCGGCTGGGAACCATCCATCACAAAGTCACTATCACTTAGATTCCAGGGACGGATCTGAACCTATTAAATTGGGAAAGAAAATAGTATGCTACTTTAAGTTTCACTACATAGTGGATATATGTTCATCAGCCTATATAAACTGTCAAACAGTCATAACCCCATTAGCTTAGCATGTCTAGGTGCTCTGATTTAATCCTGTTAATTCAAAACACTACAATTTTAAAATCATCCAACTGTTCCAGATATTGAGCTCTGCCAACAGTAGTTTGCTTTTGATTATTTTCATTGTCATCATTTCAAATGCAGCTTTAGACAGATGGCAGCTATAGCCTGCAGGCCATCTACTGTTTACTTACTGGCTTGTCCTTGATAGTAGGACTGGAAACACATAGATAGAGCTTTCCATCTTCTTCAATGCAGGCGTCAATCAGGGCCTGAACAGAACTCTCTTCTTGGAACAGGAGGAACGCATAACCTGGAAAAAAAGCCAAACCAACTGATATTTTTTCCTCTTACCTTTATTTTTCTTAATGACCTTTGCCAGTGACTTTTCCATACAAATGTGTTTACTCCAAAAGTAAAAGAAAGTCAAAACAATTCTTTCTTATTAGTCATCTTCTTTAACTATGTACTACCTTGCCATGATCAACAGAACGTCTATCCTTAAAATAATTGTCAAAAGACACTAATAACCAAATAAAAGCAAACATGTCTGCTCCATAATGTACTGGAAGTCTAGGCTGAGCATAATTCATTGGCAGCAATGAACATTGTACAATGAAAATCCGACTTGGCACAAAGGACTAATCTCTATTCTAGAGATTAGATCAAAGTACTTTGTTACGTAAGTGACCCAGCAAACCTCCCAAACACTACAAAAATAGGAATTAAAATGCTTATTTAATGCTACAGTAAAAACAAAGTCAGACAAGCAAAGAACCTCTCGTTAGAATACAGTTACAGTATAATGATATATACAAAATTTGTTACTTTACAGGTGCCTGATAGCGCAATTAGGGTTATATTCTAAAACGAACTTTAAAAGGACCATAAATCCGCATTTCTTTCTGAGATTACTACCAAGTGTGGAATTTTCACATGAAGTTATGTTTTATTACTTGGATGGAAAAGTAAATGCTGAAGCAGCTGCTCTAGAGTGGGCTTGGCAAGAGGGAGCGTGGCTGCTCTACCAAGCTTTTTGGAAATGATACTGTATTTCTGAGAGAAGCTAGTTAACCACTGGCAATTTCTTACTGCAAACAGAGAGTGGAGGTCATCAAGGCAAAGATGGTAGGGTGCATCTTGAAGAGCATTAAAGAATCAATGTGTTACAGAAGAACGTAAGATTAGAGAAACAAATGCACAACTGATTTTAGATACGTGGGAACAAAAGTAGGATTTAAGGAAAAAGCTGTAAGGCCTACACTGGTCTTTCTAATAACTTGTACCTCATTTCTTACCCCTCACACCATGGTCCTATCACAGCTACCTACAAGGGACACATGACAAGGTTTTACGTATTCTATATTTTTATGTAAATCTTATTTAGTTTCTTAACAAATATGCTGTAGGGAATCTTTGGGCTTGGGCTGAAGCATTTCCTTGTGAAGTCCATTTTTCATTGCTGAACAATATTTTTTAGTGACAACCCGTTTAACTTAAGCTTAATTAGTAATTATTTAGATTCAAAATCTGTTTTAATGGGGATATCTTTCAGTATTTATCTTAGAATTTAAAATCCACATATTACCCATGCAAAACTCACTCACTGAATGAGGGCATGTGCAGACTGGCATGGGTAAGTGAGACCAGACCCGTGTAACTGTCCTTACTTGTGTGGAAGCCAGGCACACGCATTCCTGTTTGAATGGAGAACTTAGTACAAGAATGATGGGAGTGCAAAAACTTGATTAATCAAAGGGAGGGCTAAATGCACATGATACCGACTAAGGGGTCAGACATACAAAGTAAGACGCACACCCAGAAGTAAAATGTTTTGCCAGATGCTGATTTTCCATCAGTTCTTATCCTAAAGCAAATCAAGGGTACTGCCATATAGCTCCTGATACATAAAGATGGTCAGTGTCTCCACGTGATCTACCACCTGTATGTCTGCAGCTATTAATATGCTTAACTGCGGCAGCTTGTAAAAAGATAGAAAATTCAAATATAAGAACTTGATGAGGGAACAATTAGGATTACTATATCCTACCACACCTGAAATAAAAGGAAAGCAATACCAAAACTATACGTTAATACTGCTTTCTCAACGTTATCTGCATGCAAAACATGTACTCATGTCTGGGTTCATCCCACTTAATTTTAAGCATCAGACAGGCTTGTGTCATGAGCTTAGCTGTACTACTCCCCCTCTGAAGACGCAGAGGAAGTTAGGATATAGTCTGTACTATCAAATTGGTCTGGCTGTAGTTTTGCTCCACAGCTCTAGTCCTTCAATGATACACAATGCATTTTAGTTTGCTCCCCAAGTCTAGCCTGGAGGAAAAGAACCAGTTCTCTTGGTGAAGAAAACTGGCTAGAGAAGATAATTTACTCAAGTCCCACATTTTATAGCCCTATACAGAGACAGCCAATCCCTTCCAAAGAGTGCTAGACTTGCACAGCCTGCATACAAACCACTCTCCATCACTTGCCCTGGACCAGGGTGCATTTCCTGGCACAAATCAATTATACATTAGCCACAGACTTCTCCAAAGAACACCAGTTACATAGGCAACCAGCCTATACTCATCAGCTAGAAAGTGCTTGCAAAGGGAAATTACACTCTTAGGTATTTCATTTAGACATCATAAATTAGGGCTCTTCTTGTTACTACAGCTACCACATGCCAACAACTGTATGGCACAAACTTTATTCTTACCCCTTTCTGCTTTCTCAATATACGCTTTTATTGGATTATTTTTCACCTCAACATCCATAACTCATGAACTATTGTGGATGTTTAATGTCTGCAAAGCTAGTATGGTGGTGGTAAGTCATGTGCATAAGTATGCTGAAAAAGATCAAGTGCCCAACTAGTCTTTTTGGAGTAGTACTGAACTACAATTACCACGTGTGACAGAAAGTACATATCACAGTGAAACCTGGTGGGGAGGTAGGGTGAAGAGTAGGAGGTGTTTTACTGTACTACAAAACAGCTTAACTCCCCAGTTTCTTGGTTTTTTTTTGATGTACCACATCAGTCATTTAACTTTAACAGCTTCACACCCAGTAGCAATGCAAGTCTGTTTACAATGAAAAAGCAAAGCTACTCTTAATAGTTTTCTTTGAAGGAAGCTGCTTCATACCTTTGGGTCATATGTACACCAACAGTAGCAGGTCATGATCAGATATTACTTGCCAAGAGACAAAGCTTGTATGTTTTGTACATATTTCACAAGGTGAAAAGTATTAGATGAAACACAGTCTTACAAAAATCCTTGCTCGTGTGCACCTCCACCAGAATTTATACCTCCTGTGGGAGACAAAGTTTAGGTAACCCCTGTTAGTGTTTATCACTTGACTAAATTCCTCTGCATAACACTGGAACTATTACTAATACTCCTATTTCCAAAGGCAACCAGTGTGGGTGACTTTGATAATACTTGTCCTCAGAAAACTACCTCAAATAATAAACAAATCTTTCTGGAGATGATAATTGGCTTTAGAACTACATTCCCTGATATCTAAAGATACTGCACTGGTTATAGTCATCCTTACTCTGAGCTGACATCTCTCTTAATGAAACAAGACCAAGAAATTAAATGTTTTTTTTCTTTTTAATGTATTGGGTCAGCACTGGAAACAGAAAGCCCATCAGATAAGTTTGGAGAGTCCTAGCTGTATTACCAAATTAAACCTTTTCATTTTTTGTATTTATTACATAAAGAACAAATCAAAAGCAAAGCATTCTAGACTAGATTCACACTGGTAGTTAACACGATTTTCTGAGCAAGGTATAATTTCTTTATTTCATAGTAATATGGAAGTTTACCAGAAGGAGAAAGGACACTTCTTCTGCTATGCATACTTTGCGTAGAAATCAGAGAGCAGCTTTAAGTTCTATCAAACTCCAGTTAACTCCTATCGCTAGTGGCTTAGAGAAGGAGTCAAGAAAATCAGTGCAAGCCAGCATGGCACTATCCATGCCAGCCAATACGGCTGTATTTTTTTTCTGGGGTTGATTCCTCTACTGTCCTGACAGACTCTCCCCAGAGGAGTCTAAACGGCCTCAGTGAGTGCAATTCTTGCCCACAGAATGCTGCACCTTAGCTTAAATCAGAAAGAATCAGTGTAAACTGCACGTTAATACAGACAATGGATCTACATTTGATGATGGGAATAATTCACATTTGGGAAGGACACGCAACACTTAATCTACTCCTCTTTAAAGAGATCTCATCACCATATTAATTAAATTTTATCTTTAAACCATAAATCTTTCACTTGTTCAGTTTAGTCATCTTTGATGGAGAATTAACTCCAAAATACACTTGAAGTGAAAAAATGCAGGCTGATACAACTGTAATGTAGCTATTAGCAGAGGCGCTGTCGAGTAGGGGGGAGCAGGAGTCACTTCAAGATCCAAACACCTATTTCCATATTTCTGCAGTGACGGTGTTTAAGCTCCTACTGTAGTACAGAGATCCAGTTAATGTAATCAGTGGTGACTGGACGGTTAGTTAGCTGACCAAGTGGGACACGGAGGTGTCTAGCACCATTTCTCCCCTATAGGCCTTTGCCTAACCTTCAGCTGGTGCTCCAGAATGGTGTGGAGCTTCACTAGGTGCCGCGCCACATTTGCGAGACCTGTGTAAATCTTCTAGATATCCTCGGTTTGGGTAAATGAATCAAGGTCAATGTGCTTATGTTATGGTGACCTGAATAGCCCTCTATACTCCACTGACTGTATTGGGCAGATTCCCATTTATTAAAGGAAGCTTAGACACTAATCACACGTGAAGACACCTGCAGTTACTTGCCTGAATCCAGAGTTCAGTCCTACCCAGTGTGATCAAATAAGCTGGTAACAAGTTAAACAGAACTTAGATGGACCTGGGGTTTTGCTTCTTAAACTAGAACCAGAACATTTTCAACCTAATTTTTTCAGTCAGTTCTAAACTAGCAGTTAGGAACCTTGAATAAATGAAGCTACTGCACAACTGCTGTGATAGAAGGCAATAGAAACACCCAGACAGTTAGAAAAGGCTGGGGATACTGTCCTGTTTAAATCAGATTATCCTCTGCTTGATATGGACTATAAATAGTACAGAGCACATAAACAACTGGGCATATTTTGAAAGGCCTTCTTTGGATTTGCATATCCTCACGGCACCACTTCTTTGAGAGCTTCATTATTGTAAGGAGGAGTCCTCACCTCAGCAAGTTGCTTTGGACATGTGTATTGTTTCATAAATAAGTGTATTTGCCAACTATGTAATAACAGGAGTTATGATAAACAGTGACAAGTCAGAAAGGAAGGAATTCTCCATTACAGTTGGCAGATCACTTACAGACTTTGTACTTTGATCTCAACAAAATAATTTTTTTCTGCTTCAGAACAGAGTTTCCTTGTAAGATTAGTGTGAAGTTTTTAAAATGCCTGTTTTCTTTGGGCATAATTTTGTGGTGAACCAATACAAAATGTAGTTAGTTAAGAACAAGCAGTTGATGTTTCTCAGGAGGCAGCCAGCCTTGACGGATCAGGACACTTTTTGCATTTCTTCAAGCAAGGAAATACTTATTATGAACTTGGCCTTCCCTCAGGACTTTCTGTAAGCAGAGAGCCTGGAAGGAACCACAGCCTGGAAAACTGAACAAGAGTAAAAAAAAAGCAGGCTGTCTCTCTTCACCACAGAGAAGACTATTACGTAAATCAGTCCAGAACTGAATAATTCTGAGATGTCTTTGGAAGGTAATACTATGTCAAATCTCTAATGAGACTGAACAAACAAAAATATATACACTGACTTGACTCCACGCAGAGTAACAAATTAGAAATTGGAGATTGAAAGTAAAAAAAAAAAAACCTCTTTGGGCTAATATAGTATATATTTCTGAATTGCTAATTACTGATCAATCTCAAAGCTGTCTTAATATTTAGCCTACCCTTTAGCAGTTTCAGACATCTTATTAAATAGATGTATATATGGTTCTTGCCTGCACATGCAAGTAATACTTAAGAAAGACAAATTTTTAAGAAATACTTCTACAAAATAATCGTGGGCCATACCTATTGCACTGGAAAAAACAGATATGAACACAATAATATTCAGCAGTTAATAGTAAGCTATATTTCCAGAGTATCTACAAAAAGAAACCTACACTGTATTTTAAATGTGTTAGGCTACATTACAAAACAATATTGAATAATGTAGTAAACTGAAAATTAGAACAAAGTTTTAAGATTGAAGAACAGTAAGTGCTATTAAATTTCAAATAAGGATCAGTTAATCATGGGAAATCAACTTAACACTTAGTTCACAAGTATTTCCTGAATTAATTAGATCAACAGACTGAAGTTCTTCTATTTGTATTCTCTGCTTTTAAGAAGCTCTGCTTACAATACAGGTTTTTTTGTTTTGTTTTGTTTTGTTTTCCTGTGGTAATTATAAATATTCCAACTATATCAAAAAGCTTTATTAAATGAGGAAATCTGGAAATATATCCTTAAGATGTTCAGATGCTGAGACAGGACGATCTCCTTGGAAATGAATGCCAGAATCCATTCCTTTCAGGTAAGAATATAGTACATTTTCCCTCTTCTATATATTCATCACAGACTCTGAGAGATGCATCTTCCTCAAAGAGTTCCTCAAGAATTTCTCTTGGTAATTTATGGAGAGAGATGTACTCCTTAGGATAATCACGTTTAACTTGACAGTAGCTTTGTGTATCAGGCTGACAATCAAAAAAGCCCAAGTCTCTTTGTTTGTCTTAGAATTTCCATGTAGTATTCATAAATACTATTCAAATACTTTCAATTCCATTTCCCACTCTTTAGACGACCCATCTGGGATAATAATCCTGTCTTTTCCCCAGCATAGATAGTCAGATAAATAAATGAAGAATCAGTTCATAAAGGCACTATACCTACTTTGTCACTTCCAGGGAAGGAATGAATTGCTGCATTCTCTACAAAATGAATAATCTCTGCATTGCTTTCATATCTGGATCAGATTTTTGCATTTATTTTATATGTACCAATACAATATTGTACATGCACAGAGATATGCTACATAATTTAATTACTTTAACGTACAGAATGACTTTTCCAACACTTTGTAAGTGATAGTAAAAAATCTAGTCTAACAGCAACACTAGAAATAGTTAAAAATCAATATTTAATCATTTATCAAAAAAGGCAATTAGTGCTTCAATAGGAAGTTCACACCCTAAAACTGAAAAAACCATAACGTTGATTATCTTGATCAGATACCCAAATGCATCCTTCTGAATCTTGCCTGTAACCTCCTATGAAAATTTTTATCTAAGATTTAGTCTTAAAAATTTGACCAAATTTCATTTTGGAAACTGGATAGAAGTGCAAATATGGAATTTAGGATTAATGACACATACAACTATATAACGCTGATCTGATACATGGGAAATCAGAATATGGAAGGTCCTTGAGGAGTCCAGCACTGAACCAGGCACAATACTAAAACAACACTCTCGGGTTTTACACTTGGTATGTAAAGGAACCATGTCTGGACCTGCATTGAAACTGTAGAATTAACTGTTCACAGGGATTGTAAATTATACCCTTTGGGAAAAGATGAGACAGTTTCCCAGAGTAAGATTTGCACTCAGTGACAGGTCAAAACCTTCCAACTCTCTTACCTTTTGGTGGAAAATAGGACTTGCTTTCTGCTTTGTGAGGCCAGTCTACTACCAAAGGCCCAAATCGTCTGAAGCTAGCAGTAATTTCATCTAAAAACAGGTATAATAGTTGCAATTAAAATAAAGGACATACCTCAATGAAAAAGTACAATCAAGCAAAGATCTTTGTTTCTAGCAAAGGTTGACATTTCATGGAAAAAAAGGAACAAAATTTCCAACTTTCATGAACAAAAAACTTAAATAGACACATCTTCCAAAGCATTAATATTTACGCAATATATATCTAGTGATTTTAAGCTTATGTTTGTTTTTTATTGCTTAATAACAGGAACATTTCAGAAACATATGGGCAACTAAAGGCAGTGGTGAAAACTGGTGTGGTACTTCCTTAAATTCAGTATCTGGTTTGAATGCAATTGAAACAATTTACTGTTTAGTGATGTACATTTCAGAGCTTTGTAGGTAGCTACTCATATAAGAAGTACCACCACAATTAGCATGCTAGCAGTTTCCAGCAGATGCCATGCACAGATCAGGCACAGAAACTTAAAATTGCCTATTTAGAGGTGCTTCTAACATAACAATGAATAGTCCTGTCGCAAGATCTATTATGCCCCCTGCACAACTTTGTGATGGCTTTCTATCCCAGCCACTCCCTTCTGTCAAGAACCTTGGCCATGAGGCAAAAATTAAACCACTCTAAACTCTACAAGAGCAGTAACTCATCAAACACAAATATGCTCCATTTGTTTCAGTCTCATCCTACCATCAGCATATAAACAAGCAGGAAAGAAAGAAAATATATTTCCATGTGTCTTTGTTTAGCATTTGTATGAAAGGCAACAGTGTACATTTGAATTAGAAGCTAAAGTGCATCAAAAAAAGCTGAAGTATATTGTAATAAACCCCTTAGTACATTGCAGGAGAGCATCACAATGAAGATGAAACCAAAATATGGTCTTTCCATGTCTGAAAGGTAATTAACCACAGTCAGCTTATTTGGTTTGCAAGTTACTCTAGGATTACAATGAACCTTGTAAAGGGACTTCTGTTTACATTACAAAGCTAGCATGTAATTTACATTTACCTGCACAGGAGAAACCTAATATTAAACAGCACGATTACTTCAAATCAGCACTATTGTACAAAGCAATTCCAACTGCATCACATAACAATCTGAGCTTCTGTGGTACATTTTATGTTCAATCCATCACAGAGTGCTCTGCCACTTGACCTTCCTCTGCCTTAGTTTCTCTATTTATGAACAGGAATAATATTAACCTTTCTAAACCACTTCTGAGATCTTCAGGTAATAGTAAAATAGAATTTGAAATTCAATTACTAATAGAAGTTTAGAGAATAAAGTAGGCACAGACAGAGGACACTATGAAGGTCTAAGATGTACTTGAAAGGAATATGCAAGGTAAGCAGGAGCACAAATTCCAGACATCACATGCAACTCTACAGTCTCCAAGTGCAGAATCAGAGACAACTGAACCATCTCAAAACCAAAAGAGGTGGATGACATCAAATTATATTAAGCTCAACATATCCATCAACTCTCATAAAAATATAGATATAGTTGTAGCCTTTTACACCACAACATTATGTTGCTGGGTGGATTATTTCTACTACTTAATTTAGATTTTTCAAAATCTCTCTTTCTCTCTCCCTCCAAACTTAGTTTGCTTAGTTTTCAGGCAGCTCACCTTCATCAATATCTGGTGGAAGACCTCCAACAAACACTTTCCGAGAAAAACGCTCAATTCGTTCTCCATTCTGATGAGCTGAATAGCAGGTAGGCGAATTCAAGACTCCAACTTGATCACTATGACCATCATCCAGCAAACCATCATCTATTGGGAAGAGGGAAGAACGGCCTTAAAAAGAAAAGATAATAATATACATTAAAATAATTTTGTGGCAGTACATGGTTATGTAATTTTAGGGAATGGGGGAATAGCAGTCTGGAAAGTAAAAATGAAAATACCAAGATATTAGAAAAGTACACATTAGTTTAAAGAAAAATTAAGAAAATGAAAAATGTATTAAACTTAAAAAAGGAAAATTCAAGATTGCAAGCTGACATCACTGTAAGCATAATACTTCATACTACATTACATTGTAGTTACTCTGCTGCATCCAGTAGGAAAGTAGTAGTTTGTTTTTAAATAAAGGGTCTTATTTATGAAGAGATCATATTAAGAGCTCCTTGAGTGAGTTTCATTAGTCTGCCTTTGGTTTAGCTTCAAGTTAAATTGATAACTTCCATCACCTGGAATGACTACTGCATGTCTAAAAATCTTACACTTTAATTGAACAGAAGGAAACAGAAAAAACATGTACACAGTACAAGTTTCAAACAGGTACATTTTCTCTTCTCTTTTAAAGGTATCTGACGCTGATAATGTAAGAACAGATTTAATTTCTAAGAAAGCAAAAGAGAATTTTAATAAATGTGCAAAATGTAACACTTGAAAAATGAGTCACATTGCTGATTTATCCTTCTCGCTCTCAAATTTACCACAGTTTTGGAGGGAAGCCTTGTGGTGGTTCCTAACACGTAGCAATTTGCAGTGAGATTATAGTTACCCTGAAAAACAAGTGTAAAATCTGAGAAGTTTACAGGATGGCTTTGCAAATGCACACTGATCAAAACAGATGTATAGATGGTAGGGGGGAGTGAAAACATGGTAATTCTGTCCCACTTATTTCCCCCTTATTTCATATTTACAAATTTTAGAGAACTCCAAAATGAAAAGACTCAGAAGGCCAGGATAGGCATCTTAGCTTATTCAAACTTTCACTGCACTAGATTAGCAACATAAAGATTAATGACAGTTTCAAATTCAGAAGTCAGTCTTTTAACTGCAAAAAGTCCAAAAAGAAACACTTCTGTGAAGCAAAATAAATACCCCACATTACCATTTCTTCTGAAGTGCAGTTTTTCCTGTTTCTCTCTCACTCTTTTTTTTAAATAATTATTAATTAATTCAACTGCTTTCCAAAAACAAGCAAGCAAACAAAACCAAAAAACAACCTAGCACACTTTTGGGAAGCAAGTTAGTTTTCCATCTCAAATAGCCAACTTCTTCCAGATTCACCCACTGCAAATCCATACGCAGGAGCAGTAGGTCCCTGACAACTGAGTCTGCAGTACCTTAGCTGTGAGCCATACTGCAGCCTGTAACTTTTATCCCCTCTCAGGGGAGTACTACCAGGAAAGCCCCGTAGGAACACCTGCAGACATTGTGCTGATCAGCTAGGGGTGAGAGCAGTATGAAAGCCATTCACCTCCATTCACCTCTCTCCACCTGAGAAATCAAGTGCTTAAAGACAAGCCTGGAGAACAGACAGCAAACATCATGACCAATGACCTATGTTGTGGTAATGCCTAACCCATAATAAAAATATAGTACCTCAAAAATACCAAATGAAAACACAAGATGATAGAAAACAACCAAACATGATAAAATGTCACGAGGATCACAAAATAAAAGCAGGACCAGAAGACTGTACTAAGTAACAAAGACTGTAACTACAACATCTTTATGGTGGCATTTCACTTTTATGTCTTAAGTAGGCATACGATGGAGAAATGCAGAAAGCTGTAGCAGGCTCCTCCTTTCCATTAAGAATGGCAAAATGCATGTTTGAGAATATGACTAGTGGGGAGCAAGTGATGGCATCCTTGCTTGCTGTCATAAGGATGCATTCAACAGCTAGATAACAGGTCAGTAGACTGCCTTTAAAAGTGGAAGCATGTAGCTGGTGCTCAATAGGGCAGAAAAGTGAGGAAGCAAAGGAGAAACAGAAAGTTAACACAGTTGGAAGAAACAGCTAGGCAGATTCTTCTTGTAAATCATCTATTTAGACATAAGAGGAGCAAGATCATGCTATGAAGACTGCAGCAGGATCTGAGTTTCAGTTATGAAGAGTAATAAGAATGATCGGATCTTAAAGATATATACGAAGAAGTGGTAAGATTTGGTTACACAATCAAGAAAGGGGGATATAACAACAGATTTCTGAATTACTGATGTGAATGATGGAGAAGATGGAGCTGTTATCATAGTGACAGTCAAAGGAAAAAGTGGCTAAAGGAAGAAATAAGACTCAAATTGGAGGAACTTGCAGGAAACTGCAAAAGTGGAAATTTTAAGAATTTTCACTTATATGACAATTATTCTTAACATCTTAAATCTAAAATGACTGTAATTTAGCTAGCTTATCTTTATAAAAAGCACATAGATTTGCTCTTTACCTCTGCAAGTCTCTATACTGCAGGAAAAAAGAAACTTAAGTGACTTAAAAACATGCAAGTTTTAATAAACTTGTTGGCATTAGAATATTGCCACAAAAGCATTTAAGTGTGGTTCCCCCCCCCCCCCCC
>JAYKAV010002873.1:340266-426941 GCA_035582835.1 Phoebastria nigripes | reverse complement strand
TTTTTTTTTGTTTTTTTTTTGTTTTTGTTTTTTAAAAAAACAACACACAATTTATACTTAAGGAAGGTGTCTCTTTGGACCATGAAAATTATGTTTTTGTGTTTCTCTAAAAGTACTTCTTAGACAATTCCAACTTACAATATACACAAGTATATAGGGGGAAAAATAATCAAAGAATAATCCTCAGAATAATTTATTTTTTACCCACAGACCAATGTTAAAATCTACGCACAATGAGAATCTACGGCTCTCTTCCCAGTACAAATTAAACCATCAGAACACGTTCTGAAGTGATACCGGAGAGATCAGTTTTACTTTAATGCGGGTAAAGGTTTGCCAAAAGCACGGTAGCTCCTCAGAGAGCTAAGATGACATAGAGGACAATGGATTAACACGTTTAGAGTAACATGCTCTATATGACTCCTAATACTTTCTTCTCCCTCCTCTTCACTTTTAAATGTCTCTCAGATGAAGAGAGCAAAAAGGTAATTTGCTAGGCTTTCATATTTCTCCCAATGACTGTAAATTAAAAGGATAAGCCCTTTTAAACACTTGTTTCTTTTTGTTCTACGACAGTGAAAAGAATTACGCAGAATCTGCCAGGAATCGTCAAAACACCATTGTACTGTTACGTACCTTGACCATGATCTAGATCATCATTCCTCTCTACATTAGGGCTACCAAGCAATCAGTTATGAACCAATGCAGAGACTCATGAACTTATGTGTATGTTGTGAACACTGGAAGCTATCAAAGATCTTGATGTTTTTGCTGCACACTTTACATGGTCTTTGTAACAACTGCAGGTCACATCCTCCTATAGTTAAATCAGTATAGCTTTTCCAATGTCAGTGAGCATATATTGGCTTATACTACGAAAATCTGTTTACTATTTCTAAGAGTTGTTTACTAGATTTCTTGCTAAGTTCATGAAAGGCTTTTAGTTTTTACTCTGTACACTATCACTTCTACAGAAGCAAAAGATGAGTTAGAAGAACAACTAGCAAACTGTATCCTTTTAAAGGGTGCAATGACTGCAAGCAGTAGCCATTAGCATGAACTAAATTATGATTAGAAATATAGTGTTTTAACTGATTAAAGGATTTATAATTCAAACTCTAAAAAGAGATCAATGATCATAACAATCCAGACTGCACCCCTCCTTCCCTCACACCCTCCATCTTCCCCAAACTAAGACAACATGCAGATAAGCGTTTATAATCAACAATCTGGATTAATTAATCGTAATGATCAGTAACAGCTCAATCAGAATTAATTGTACTGTAACAAACAGAAGTGAATTACCTCGTCTTCGCCCATAACTCCTCGCTGCATGCAAACAAAGGACAAATTGTAAAATGTCAAATAACTGTATCGCCCACATATTAAAATATTTAAGATACAAAGAACTATGTGGGTAAGCGATAAGTAAAAATCTGCATCGGTACTTGCTGATAACTGTAGATGGGAATGCATTAAACTAAAGTCTCACTTAAATACCATACTATTTTACTACTAAACTGACATTAGCACCAGCTATAAAGAACATACTTTAAAATATTTCAACGTGTCTTTATACTTGATCTTAACTTCATGTTAATAATGGATGCATAAATTATGGTAACTTTGTAACTCATCCTCACAAATGTGATTCGTATCTTACACAAGTGTCTAAATAACACACAGGGTACTGAAATTGTAAAAAGGAAAATATTACTTTAAAAAGCATGTAGCAAGCGTTAAATCAATCACAGAAACATCCTGGTCCATGGAACAGTTTGTACAGTCCTTTGCAGTGACAATACAAATGCTATAAGCCGTGACCTTCCTTTTTCATGAAAAGACCTAGCAGAAAATTAACCGCAAGGTTTTGTTTGAAACAAAAGACTCCTTGTGGTAGCAAACAAAATCAGGGCACAAGTCACAAGAAATAGCATTGTATCAAAAACACTGCACAAAGGCAAAGCAACAATTTCTGACAGACTGCAAGTAAATCCAAGATTTTCCTAACTTTTGAGTTTTGCAAGATTCTTAAAGAGATCATGCTTATATCTACAGTTCAGAAGACCATACCGATTGCTTCTCTGCCTGAAGGCTAGGAAACTAAAAATAGACAGATTACTAATACAAAAACTATTAAGCTGCGTGTAAGTTCTTAGTTACGTTTCCACAAAGTATTTTCAATTCCTGTTTCACAGACTTTGTATCTGAGAAAGATTACTTTAATCATTAGAGCATTGTAGTTAAATATCCAAATAGAAAACATTACTATAAACCATAATGTTATAGCAACATTTATGAACACAGATTACTGTGTCTCAGCATTACTGTTTTGATTTTACTAGGACTCCATAAATACGTCTCTCCCAAAAAGCAACTGTGGTTCTGGGACACTGAAATACATGCAGCCTCATAAACTCAGTGATTCTTAAATGTCATTCACTGTTCCGTTCTCACATTATTAAATACTTATATCCTGGTACCTCCCATTTGCACTGTGTTTTTCAAAATTTTTAGTAAGTATAGTATTTTTTTTCCTTTGTTATCTTGATCCCTTCCTGCTAGGAATTCAGTGGATTGCTTATGGAATTCTGAAAATTTCTCTCCTTGTTTTTTCTCCCTTAAAACTGTTGATTTGTTACACAACAGTCATCATATTCCTATCCAACTTGCATTGAATTCATTTTCAAATTTATTTTCTTTCATCTGAAAGAATTACTATTGATGAGAACAGTTTTTTGCTTAAAGTTTTTCAGTTCCTCCAACTTTCTACTAGTAAGCCAAAACAGAAAAGCCCACTTTCTGAAAGAGACTTGGGTATGTAACCAAGTGGAAACACCTAAATTCAGATTTCCCACATCAAAATAGAATCCACAAAACATAATGTATTCTTCTACGTGATTAGYTCTCTCATTAGCTGCTGCTGCACAGGGAGCCTAATGCCGAAATCTAGCCTTGTTTTCCTCTGAAGTCAGGCACTTAAAAGACACGCAGTTCTATGTCAGTGTTGCAGCATGTACGAACCTTTTCTGACTCTTGGCCAAAGTGACTCCCACATAGCATTGGCAGTAGCGTCACTAAGCCCTCGTCTAAATGCATATTAATAAGCATCTTTCGGCACAAGCCTTAGTAATTTTCCTCTCTTCTGCCACTTCTGCTCCTTTCTGCCCACCAAACCAGCTCAGCTATTTTCTTACATTTTCATAGTTAAGACAAGCTGATATGCATAAAAATACTTTGTTACAGAACACCTGAACTGTTTTTCTTTGTGCATTTAAAAATAAACAACAGTAATTTTAAGGAGAAACACAAAAGGGTTATTAAAATGCTAAAAAAACCCCAATGCAATTCAACTTAAAAGGGTAGTTGCTGCAGTATTTTATATACATGGAAATTACAATGATGTACTAAAGTTACCTGTGTATTCTTTGCTTCAGCAAAACAATGAAATCAGAGAAAATCGGAAAATAACTGTACTTGATGTTGTCACATTATTTACTTTACTTGTATGGCAAACCCCCTTCCCTGATATTTATCTGTCTTGTCCATTTAGATTGCAAACTAGTTTGGGCAGGGATTTTCTGCCACTTTGCGTCTAAAAAAATGCAATCCCATTCTTAGACAATCTGTAGGCACTCCTGCAATAAATGAATGTATCATTAACATCAAAATGTATGGTTTTGCAAAACTCGTTATTTTTTCCTATTTTTATCCAGACTTTAAGACCACAGTGGTTATATTATAGGTAAGTTGTTTTAATAACAGTAAGTACAAAGTCTTACTGTTACTAAAAATATGATGTTAAAGGAAACATATCCTGTCTTCATGAAACTTCAGTATTTTAATCTCTCCACATTACATATATATACATATAAACTTTCTTTCAAAGGCCAGATACTACTTGTGGAAACAGTTCCACTGAATCAAACTTTTAGTGCATTGTAAGCAAGGAGATTATTCTTTATGAAGATATTAGATTCAATCAGAAATATTTCTGTATTTATTAAAATAACATGCACATAATGTTTTGCACCTTTCAGAGCACATATGCTTACAGAGCATGTGGTCTGTTTAAATATACACATTATATATATTTAATTAAAGATTTAGCTATACATATAGTTTTTATATATATGTATTTAATATATATATCTACATAATTAGTGCATATGTTTAGATAAATAATTGCAGGGGAGACAGTCCTTTGGGAAAGGCCAGACACTGTAGGCAAATAATTGATTTATAACAAGAAAAAAAGGAGAGATTAAACTTCTTCCTTCCTGAACTTGTTCAAAGAATAAGTCATACAGAAATATTTTTTGTACCTTTTAGTCTATAAAGCTGGATATTTTAATTAGCCAAAAACTCTGAAAGATTTCAAATGAGAGAGAAGGTACAAGAGATACACTTTTATTCCAGAAAATATAAATTAGGCAACACATGCAAGAAGTGTAACGATGCCCAACAAAAATGAAGTCCAATAATGTTGGAACCTTCCAACATTAAAAGTGCTATATATACACAACAAAGACATTCCCTTATAGGTAAAACCTTCTGTTTCTATATCCCTGAAGTTGCATACTAATAAGGCTTAAACCTGTCAAAAAAATTAATACCCCCCTTTCTGCAACTTAAATCAGCTCAGAGACAGAAATACGAGAGACAGAAGTAAATACACTTTTTGTGCATGTTTATCTAACATCAAGACAATAGAAATATCTTTGTACATTATGTGAGCAATGCTATCACACATAGTAAATGTGTAATTTCTATTTTATTCAGACACGTATTTAAAATATCTTGATCCCTTCCTGCTAGGAATTCAGTGGATTGCTTATGGAATTCTGAAAACTTCTCTCCTTGTTTTTTCTCCCTTAAAACTGTTGATTTGTTACACAACAGTCATCATATTCCTATCCAACTTGCATTGAATTCATTTTCAAATTTATTTTCTTTATTACATATTGACCAGAAGTCAAATATGTACATCTTTAAATAACTCAACTGAACGACTGAGCTGAATTCAAAATATTATGTTGTATAACAGGAAAAACTACTAGGCAAGCTTCCTATATTTAAAGATAACTACGAAATTTATCATAGAAAGTAAGATAAAATACTATTTGTCACTAACATTCCTGATTTAATGATCAAATGGTGACAGTGAAGTAATGAAGCCTTTTTCATTAATACTTATTTGTTATTTAAAGAAATCCATAAACAGTTACGGCAAAAATTTCCCAAGAGTCTAGACTAAAGGAGGATCCATTTTAATTCCCATTTTATTCTATTGGATTTGGGTGCCTAAATTCTATTAAGATCTCTTTAGAAATCACATGTTTATAGATTTTAAAGCTGAAAGAGATTGTTATGACCATTCAAGTTTGGCATGCCTAACAGACTACAGAAACTCGTTTAGCAATTCCTGTGTAGGAAGTTTAGTAACTTCTGTTTGAAGTAAAACACCTTCTTTTAGAAGCACAACGAGATATAGTATCTTTAAGATAGAAAGTCTAATACTCCCTTGCTAAAGTAATCAAATGGTGAATTATGTTTCAATAGCCATTAAAAAAAAATCAATGCATTAAAACGATAAAAGAGAGGGAAGCCTATAATGGGGAAAAAACACCCTACACCCCAGCAAATTGGACTCTTGCATTGTTACTTGCTACAGAAAGGTTCTTTCTAAGTCGACAATTAAAGAGGTACTCAGGTAAACCCACTCCAAAGTATCGTTTTTTTTTTTTTTTACTTTTGAGAGATAACAGTCATTAAAAATGCATTGCTTTTTTTACAGCTTGAGCTGAAACAAATATATAATTATCAGATATATAATTTATTAAAACACATAAATCAGCTTTCCTTTGGTTCATTTCATTAATTTAAATAATGAAAACTGTAAATATTAATATTAGATACAGTTCAGTAAGTACACTTTAAATGAGCTGGAAAAGATCTATCATTTAAGAAGAGGAAAAGCTAGCTAAAAATAAGTTTTATCTAGAAGAGCTTAGTCTTAAAAGGGTTGAGGAATTCCAGCCTGGCTCATGTCAGAACCTTTCTGGGATCCAGAGATACCCGTCCACTAAAATCAAGCCAACTAAAATCCAGTGAGGGTCATGATCTAGTGTTAAGTATTAGTGCACACATAGATGGGCCCAGGATCCTTAAAAATGTTGGTGCTTTTCTTTCATGAAGGTCTGGTATTCCTGTTCCTCCTTGTAGCGTCTACAACACTTACCGAGAAAGTTAGGGACAAATGTGAGTCTCTGGAGTACCAACTCTCCTCTTACCTATTCCTCCCTCCAAGGCACCAATTACAGGGACACACAGAAATGTTAGCTTGAATCCACTTCAGCAGAGAAGGAAACTGAAGTCTACAACTTTATCAGCAAGTGTTCAAGCTGTAGTTCTCATTACCGCACATTTGGAGGAAGCCCCTCAATTCTTGCTAAGAAAGAAACGTTGTGCAGAGTCTGAGCAGCTGGAGCTTCCCAGAAGCTGTTCCCAGTGCTTCTGTTCTTGAGCTGTAAGGAGCTGCAGTTCAGACACTCCAACTTGAGGTGGCTCTGAACAGTATACGTGATTGCACTGGACTGCACTGACATCCAGTGATTGCACTGACTGCACATCAGACTCTCCAGGTACATGGTAGAGAGCTTAGGTGTCTAAACCAAGACTCTGAATTAAATTCTAAAGGGCACACCTGAAAATTAGGTGTTGCAGCACCTGTCTTTTAGATACTCAAATTGTTATTTTTATCTCACCTGTTGAAGGTTGGAAATGATATTGCAGCTTTTAAAAAGGACAGCAGTCACATTAAGTGACTGCCAAACTACAGGAGAAACCCCACCAGCATTAATAACAAACAAGATATTCTTCAGTGCATATTCTAGCTCTGTGGTAAGGTTTTCAGGATAGACTGGTACCACTGAGATGCATTTTTCCAATGTCCGTGATAATAGCAAAAACCTTTTTTCCTAGATATTCCATAGAGTATCAATGCTTCCCATGTGCTCTTTTAGCACGCAAAACTATAAAAAGAGAAGCTCACCATTCTAAGTATTAAAACAAACAAATTAAAATGATACGAATTTCTTACACTGATTGCACTGAAATATTTCACAGTTGCTCATAAGATTGCTTAGGTTTTAACACCTTCCCAGCTAACACTTCATTATAAATCAGCAGATAATGACAATTGCACATATACCACCTGAACAAAACAGCTTGCAGAATAGGTCTTATAGTTGCAGTTAAATACAGAAAGTTAACTGTTGTAAATGTTGTAACATCAAGCACATCAATATTCAATGTACAGGAATCAGGATTATGGCCTGTGTGGGCTAAACACTAATTTTATTTCAATAGTTAAGTAGCTATTTTCACTTTTCAAGATACTCCATTATCTTAAAGAACTATTCAATAAAAAAGGACCTAATTCTTCAAATGTCCGTTGTGCAATATTTTCCTTTAGCGGGTATAAAGCTAAACTTGAACTTCCTTAAAATTTTAAACATTTACTCAGTGTTACACAAGGGAAATCAGGTATTTTTTATGTTTTATATCCATTTGCACAAGTGTAAATGACTGTGCAGAAGGGTAAGGCAATTAAAAAAAAGAGCTCCACAGAACCACAAACCTGAAATAACTATTCTGACTGTATTTTTTAATAATTGGGTCTTCACTGGTAACGTTTAGACCCATCAATGACAAAAGCATGCTCGCTTTGTGTACAATAGCTTCCATGTTTTCTAATCTAGAGAAGCTGTGGCATTATAGCTCTGATTCTTCCCAATGTAGAAAACATTTGTGTGCAAAACCCCTGATTTATTATTGACTTAGATGGATTACCAAGCTCTGCTTCCTTCTTTAGCCTTGAACAAAGGCTAAAGTTCATGCCTTCACTGAGTAGCAGATGTTCATGAAGTTTGACCTACTGGGAGAGGAACGTGAACATGAACTCTAACTTCAGCGTATTTCGCAGTTAGAAACATATTTGACAAAGCCAGTTCCAAAAAACCCAACAAAAATAAAACGTTATTTCACATAAGTGTAATAGAAAGTATCTAGTTCACCCTTTATTTACACAAGATAGAAAAACATGCCTTTCTGGCCTTCTTATTTTTCTAATTCCTGTTTCTGCATAATAGATTCCTAGCAGATCTTTGGAGTACATACCACTGGTTTGCTTGAGAACAAAAAAGAATAGTGCATCGTTAAAAGCACTTCAGATTTCAAATAAGCTAGATATAATGAAAGGCTGTTGCAAGATTAGGTCTTGCCATTCAACTCTGAAAAATGGCAACAGTCCCATCAGTGTTGAAGACTAGAGGCAAGTAATTCAGTAACAGACTATAATAGTATAATTTTATACCAACATGTCAGATTTAAGCTAAGCTAGAGATAATTAGAAACTGTTATAAGATTAGCACTTACCATTTAACATCAGAAGATTGTCAGTCCCTGGATGTGGATAACTCAAACGACCTTAAAAGAAAACAAAAACCAAAGAACAAAACAAAAGCAGAAATTTTAGCTATAATGCTAGAAAAAATACTGAAAAAACCAATGCTTAGAATTTAAATATAAACTATATTTCCAGTTTGCCTAAGGGAAATAAAGAGCTAATATTTAACTCCAAGCACATTAACCAACAATACCCTTGACCCAAGTTAAAGCTGACAAGAACAGACTTCTTAACCTTAATTCTCTGGTCATAAGATCTGCAATGTGCTTTGGGATCAGCTCCAATAGGATAAAGCCACTTTTTGTTTCGTGACACCCAGAAATAGTGCTGACTGCTTTAGTCTTCTCTTTCATAGTGACTGTGAATAACTGTACTATGCACATTGCCTAACAGAGTGGCATTTCTACAGTTTAGTGCTTCTCTACTGAATCAATTTAAGAAAAATCATGTTAATAGGAATTAAGGCATTAAAATTTTATTAACCAATTTATGACCATATCTTGGTGTATTACATATAACCATTGCATGTAATATTTTTCAGTAAGTCTGGCAAAACTAGAGTACCGGTTTATCTACAAAATTAACAAAATTAAAGAATATGATAGATAACATTGTCAACATTTTATATTGAATAAAAATTACATGAAAACCTCATATCCTGACATTAGAATTTTTCAAGTATTGCATTTTACTACATTGGTGGCATGTTATACTTTAATAGTTAAATTAATGGTTTAAAATGCACAGCTGAAGTGTCTGTTCACTACAAATTCCTTTTTATTAAAGGAGACGTTTTCTGTTTACAGGAAGCTGCAAACATACCAGTAGTGCACACTGACCTAGAGAGACATTTACAATAGCTGCTGTGTTTGGAAGAAGCGTGTTTTAATGTGCAAAAAACTACATTACCATCTATCTTGCTATTCAAACATACTTGCTTGCTTATAATCCATAAGCATATATAAAAAATACTGTAACTTAAACATTTAAATCTTTTGGAGGAAACAAGAATGTTTGTGGAGGCATAAAGAAAAATCCAGTCTGGAAGCAATGGGTGTTTAGAACTCACACAGRTTTAAAGGGGAATATATATGCAGTTGGCTTGCAAGATGTGAGTAAGTATTAGTAAGACACTGTCATACTCTAATAAGGTTCACTCTTTCTAAAAAGAAACACAGGGAAAAAAAAGGAAAAAAAGAAGGAAAGCCAAATCAGCAATCCATATACTAAGGTTGTCTAACAATTCCTATCATACACAGTTTTTTTTTCTTCCCCCTACTGTTGGAAAACCCATATGATTAGCACCAAGACTGGAAATTTCTCGAAATAGTAGTTCTGTGTCCCAAGGGACACCTTTGGTGTTAAACAAAAAACCTTTTTGCTGAAAATCTGTTAGTAATAGGGTTTAAGTTTTGCTCTTCCCCTTTAGGAAACCAACATGATAATTTTCTACCAAAAAATATAGCAAAAATATACATTATGAACTCTTACACTCAAAACTTCAAAATAGCAAGATTAAGGTAATTTAGGATATTTTATTCAGCCTTATTATTTACAGGCATTGTGGCAAAAAGATTTTTATACAGCTGCATACTATTTCTCTTCCCACAGATTTCATTATTATAAGAATGGATGGTATCAGAACACCTGCAGATTAGGTAGGAACTATTTGCTTTGGAATTTGAAAGTGTGGAGAAAGCGGTAAAGGGCAAGGGCAGCCCCCTGGAAAAGGGCAGATGAATGCCACCCAAAAGGACTCTGCTGTCTTCTCTAACTTCTACAGAATTTTTGAGCAGGCTTAGGCAAGATACTAAACAAAAATCTTTGTAGGAGCCTCTGTCTCCATGCTCCTTATCTTCAAGATGTCCAGTTTTAACATACAAGCCATGTTTTCTGTCATGCTGAACATTTACAGCTATACCGAATGTTTCTTGGAACTATAAATATTCTGCCCTTCTAGCAATGCATGCTGGTATAACAGGACAAGAATTAGGAACAAGGCATCCTTAAATTGCAATTTGGGAGCTGCCACTGGTTTGCTCAGCCTGGTGTATAACAAGTCACTTTGCTTTACTACTTAGTTCTTTGGTCTATAAAGGTAATGTAATACTCATTTGCCTAACAGCAAGGATTTTACAAGATTATTTACTGTCATCATAACGTTTATATACGGTGCYACAGAAATACTTGCAACAATATGAGCTGTTTCTTGCAAATCAGAGTGCTGTATCTGTCTAGAGTAACAACAGAAATTGTGAGAAATGATTATCTCATCTTGAACCTCCTCGAGTCTGTGGTGACAGTCTTTCTCCCTGCCTGTACACATTTATCTTCTTTTCCTATTCAGCAAGGGAGACAAAAGATACATTTTTTTCTGTGATTACTACAGAAAAAGAGGTCAGATTTAAGGCCTAGCAGGGGAGAGAAGCCCACCAGTGTCAACACCTGGAGAGGAAAACTGTTTTAGAAGATAGTAAATTATGGGTTTACAACTCTGGTTTTGCATTCTCTTGCTTTTTTCCCCTATAGCTTCACAAATAAGCTGCATCTGAAACATAGGTGCCAAACTGGAAAAGTTGAAATAATAAAGCACTCCTCATTAAGTAGCAGGGAGAGAGTGCCCTAGGGAGCTGGGCCCACTACTGCAGTGTAAAACCTATGAATCACACAAACGCAAAGAAACCCAATCTTGCAGTGTTGCGGAGATGAATTTGCTAGCTCAGATAATGAATGATTTGAGGGTTAGAAAGGAAAATGAGTAACACTGTATTCAGTACATGTACAGCTGTACTGATACTTCTTTTAAGTCTTATTTACATGGTTATTTCAATGAAATCATACTTTGTATTATTGCTTTCTGGTGAACTTAATACTTGTGTTTACTACCTTGTCTAGTACTTGGACTTACAACCTTAAAAACATTTTAAACATAGAAGGTTTGCTTACTTTTTCAAAATACAATCACTGCTATTTGATACGTTAACTTAGGTTCTTATCCCTCAGATTAATCTGTTGAAGCAAAATGCAGTGTATGTAGGGTGTCCACCTGAATTTAGTGATATACCTAAGTTCAGAACACTTCATGCATGGAACTGGGTGCAAGATCAGTCTTATACAGAGCTCAGATTACACTATTTTTTAACAGATTATTCTAGTTAAATGGACATCTACAATATAAAACCTCACTTAAAATATCAGTATATAAAATACAGAAGATGGGAGCACCATCTTGTAAGAATTTACTTTGCTTCTATCACATATTTCTTTCTGGTCAGCTATTTTCACTGCATGTTGTTCGATGCATTTAAAAAAAAATGTACCATTTTAAGAACTGCCCTCACCACAAATCCTATCTAATCCCATTCTACTTCAATGTCAGTAATGTAGAATCATATAAACCGTTCAATAGATATTCTAGCGATTCCAGTGGCCTCCGCCTGCTTAAAAAAGAAATTTTAATAATATATAAAGATGCTTTACTAGTTTAAAAATCAACTACAAATTAGTTAGAGAATATCTAATATTTAAATAATAGACGTATTCCATTCCTGAGAAATGAGAAGTAATCACTTCACTGACTGTCTACAAAACTTAGCTCTACAGCATCCAAAATTAGTAACGTGCTGCTATCTGGAACAAATACTATGCCTAATATTACAGTACTGTATCATAAAGTATAATGTTATAGAAATTTTCTCTGTGCAAACCTGAACTTGTAACTTCATCACGTTACTGCTAATTAATAATTCTCATGTATCATGGCTAAATTCAAAATAGTACTGCTAAGGAGAAGCAGGTATGTTTGACATTTCTTATGCAACTAGAGTTCTATTAAATTTAGCCCCCTCTTCCATATCTAAATGTGATTAATGTTAACAGAACTTCCTGGTATGTATTTCTTACAATGTATTCTTCTGTAAGGACAGGAAAAAATAAAAAGCTTGCAAATAAATTTTGGTGGGCCAGTTTATCCACTAAATCCAGTTAAAAATCTTGCTAACCCAAACCATGAGGAAAGAGTAACAAACTTAGTTTTAGCTACATTTCTGTACTCTCATGTTACTAATATGGGCAATGGAAATTTAAATTTTTTGTAAGCTTCTTCTGAGCATACAGATGTAGCTGTGCTTACTCACTTTTCATTTTAAGGCAAATTCATATCTACTTTTGGAAATGCATACTTTGTATTCGTATTTAACTAAACTGTTGGAGGAATCCCCGTATACTGAAAGATTTGGGATAGATTTAAGTGTAACGACCGTGTTAAACATTGCTGACTCACAGTTTCACAAGTTTGATATTTCAGGTCTGCTCCCCCCCCTTTTTTTAAAAAAGTCTTAAATGGTTGAATGAAGAGACTGAGAATCACAAATTCCTTTCCCATCTTCCTTTTTTCAAGAGATCTCCTGACTAGAAGAGAGAAAGCTTCCAAGTTAAGCTTTTCCCAAACTACTTTAACAGACCAGTGAATGGCTGAGGATTGCAGCAGTTTCAGAAAGCTCAGTTTTTGAATCAGCGTAGTTAAGACAACAGTACAAAACCATGTTTGGACAACACCTAGTTACAGAAAGCCTAGATACTACACTTTCAAACACTTGTGTAAGAATTATGTAAGTCATAATGAGGCCAAATGTGTTTCTCTGATAGTTGATCTATTTAGGCAAATCAGTCTATCAGTCTTGAATATATTCTTTTATCATAACAAGTTGCTATGACAGAAAGAGGAAACAATTTGTATGTACAATTTCAAAGCCTTTTATCTGACTAAGAGCGAAGTTTTTCCTTCCACACTTTTTTTGTTCAGCCTCAGAAACTCTTTTCTGAGCGCAATTTGAATTACTCTAGGAAGCAACTGCATAACTTTAAACCTTAGAGCTTCATAACACAAAATATAGAACAAATTTCTTTGAAAACAAAAGTTACCATATGCAAAGAAAGAAAATGTTCTCTACTGTGTTGCTGAGTCACCAATGCTTTTCTTTTTACTTCACTGAGCATGCGCCAGCAGGTTGCTTTTAAAAGAAAGATGTCTTAACAGCTGAAAAGCTCAACTAAACCAATTTAAAGGGAAAAGAAAACCAAGAAAAAGCAAGACAGACTTCTAAGTGCATCAAGTTATTCTTCCCCACAGATAAGCCAAATAATAGTGGTTTACTTTTATTATTTATTACTAGCTGTACAAAAAATGTATTTGTGTAGCTTTCCTAAAAAAATTGTTTTGCCCCTCACAAGGAAACAGAAAAGAAATTCAACATAAAGTTAATATTCCTTCTTGTTACTCCTGCTAATATAGCTATGGCTAATTCAAGTTCAGTACTATCTTACATCTAGCTTGCAGAGCTATAAGAGAGTTGGTCAGGAAACAGAAATGAATTGTAAATTGAGTACAGTATCAATACTCTTGCCTTACAAAAGACAAGCCCTTAAATTACATGGAAAATACCATAGTCTTTACTAGAAAGATGTTTAAAACAGTAGATAATAAATTCCATTAAATCACCTGCTCTTCAATTCTAATACATATTCCATGCAAAATATAACCATTTCTTCAAAGTTTTTTCCATAGGCTGTTTTAGCCCAAATGTATTGGTTTTCCTGTTCCTGAAATGTCTAGAATCTGAGTTTTCTACATCTTGACATCAAGAAGCATTGGTATTTGGGGGAGGAGAAGGGGTAAAAAAATGCAAGTACACAAGAGGTATGCGTGGAATAGAGTTATACTACCAATACCCATGTATTTCAGGCAATATTATCAATATTGTAATTCTTCTCTCAAAATAGTTTTAAGGGCTATTAGAAGAATGAAAAGGGTATTTAAGAACAATGATGTAAAAATGAATTAATTTATTTTAACTTTTATTAATTTTAACTTCAGTTTATATTCCATTGATTGGATGGGGTAATCTTAAACATTACTTAATGTCGTCTTATGAAATGCATTTCAAGAAAGCTGAATGGGAAAGATTCGTTTTAACATGATCAGTATTTCTGCTGCAATGACTAGTAAAGTCAAGCATCTATTCCCTATTAACCTACCTTGAAAAAATGTCTTATTGAAAGCTAAAAATTACTTCTTTCTTTCAATCATGTCTGTAGTAATGACTAAACTTTGTCTAAGTGAAGCCAAAACTATGCATCTATAAACAATTTTTTGTCAGGCATAAACTTAGCTTTCAGTGAATCATATTTGAAATAAAGTTTTTTCAAGTTCATGAAAGCAAAAGTGGTGAAATTTGACTTCCTTCTAAAATGGATCTTGAAATGCAAAACTTAAAGCCGTGAGCTAGTACACAGAGCGTCTGTTCTGCATTGTGCAAATTCTGAGACAAGATGCTTAGTCATACTCCAGATATTGTAAGCAGCTAAATCTGAAACACGTGCTTAAAATTCCAGGGACTTTCATTTTACTGCTGTAGTCAGTTATAAAAGATGCATTGTTTTAGTGTGCTTAGATTTACTTAAAAACCTGCATAAAAATATTCTCTAGTTACAAAATATTATTTAGTTACAACAAAGTATGTTATATATTAATAAGAACAACAAATAAATAACAATAATATTCTTAATCCTGTGCATTCTGCAAGCAAATATGATGGGTTCTTAAGTAAATGTCAGATTTTCTGTGGTGAAAAGAAAAGCCACAGAGACTGAAATAACAAAATTAGTGTTTCATGGTTTGCAGGAAAAAGAAAGTTAAAGTTGCTAGGAAATTGCAGAAATGCCAACTAATGGTGACTAAACAGAAGAGGGGTAGAGAGGAACTAAAAGGCTATTCTAGGATGTGATCTCTTCTTCCCATTTTCATCAGTAAGGAACATTTCTTGTGTCTTGCTGTTAATAATGTAGCTGTTTCAGCTGAAATAATAACTTCCAAAGAGGAAAAAAAACTTAATCAACCAATTTAAATAACAGCACACAATTACTCTATTTAAATTCAGTTGGTGTGTGCATTGTTCTCTGGCACTCGAACAAAAAATTGGATTTTCTTTGAATTCATCACTATCTATGGCTTCCATCTGTTTTAGTTCAAACATAAAACTTAGCAGAATTTTCACTGCAAGAGTATGATGGTGAAACTGTTAAAAAAAAAAAATATCTCTTAACTGTAGACTGAAACCATATACTTATGTCCCTAGAAAGCACAGAATAACTATGGAAACTTTACTGAGTTTTTCAAAAGTGTCTATGTATGAAACCAATTCACTTTAAAATCTTAAAGCTTTGTCTTGTCTTATTCTCGCTGAAAAATTATTACTTGAAATACATCGTTTTCATCTATTGTATTATAACAAATAAAAATAAAAATGGGTCTTTTCTGTGCTTGCTGTGCCTCTGAAAGCTCTTCTGCATTACAAAGCCAAAATGAAAACAGCGAGATGGCACGGGGAACAGAGCAACCACTTCCATTTGTCATGTCAGCGTGCATAGAAAGAAGTGAAGAAACCGACTGGTTTTCAGGAATGTGAAAGGTGCCAATGACAGTATATTGCGATAGCAGATCTGCATTCTCTGATTTTATGCCTAACAGTAGCTTTACCTTTTAATATCCTTCCTGATGGTAGATTTAGGTTCAGATAATCAAAGATATATTAGTCACCACCTGAGTGTGGCAAATTGAAGCAACGATGCTTTGAAACAGCGATGATCTAACTAGTTACCTTGTTTTTGATGATGTATGCATGCTTTTAGTCCACAGCAGTTACCGCTGGGCTAACTGTTCACAGGTTTCAACCCCTTTGTGTTACTTAGTAATGTTTTGTAAACATGCAGAATAGACAGAAACTGAATTTAATAATGGACTTAAATGATAAAATTGTTAAAACTGGAATTAATCCTCTGTAGGCAGTAAGAAACAAGAGATCAGATTTAAGAACATCTAAGAAAATTTAATTTCAGCTTCCACTCTAAAGAGGAGGAAAATTAACCAGCTAACTGAATGCTACCTACTTACTAATGCTTTGTAGAGATTTTCAGCTTGAAAAAAAAAGGCCGAACTTTTGGCTTTACATTGCAAATCTTACAATACTATTACATGCTATCTGAATACTACAGGTCTTCCAATTGATTACAGATCTTAAGAGAACCATGAGCAGACTCTAGCAAAGTGTCTTTCAAACTAGRAGAACACAGGCCCTTATGTACTAATGTAATACATATTAAGTCTAGGAGCCTCTAGAAACTGAGAATGGATGGGAGTAAATAACGATATAAAAAGAAAGAAAGTTTTTTGTTTGTTTTTTATTTTTTCAATTGCTTCAATACTGAGACTTCATTTTTGCAAAGGAAGCCTGAAGTCTTGGATAATTTTAAAATTAGATTGTTTTATTCTAATTATAACACCACAAATGAAATAACATTTGATCAGGCCAAATAAAATGGCTTGGGCTCCCTGCCCCAAAGTTCAATGGTAAACTCCACCTGAGAATAAGTATGAAAAAACAGAATTCAAAAGAGTGAGTTACTGCACAGTGTATAGAGGAGTTAAAATTGAAGCCCACAAATATTAGCTATATGCTTACTACTGTGGCCAAATGATTTGAACAGTGCCCAGAAAGGTAGGAGGAACCAGCATTCTAAAGCCAAGTGTATTTCTGGACTTCTTCAGACAAACAGAAACTGGACAATTAGATGCATGATTATCCTCCAGGGGCTTTGAAAAAATATTTGAAAGGACAAAAACTGAATTTATCAGTGGACTTAATTTTCTTTTCAGCTTCCACTACAAAGAAAGGGAAAATTAACCAGCCAACACTGGTAGCGGTTTGATTCCCCTCCCACCCTCTTTTGGCTACCTCTAACAGACCAGTGTGTCTTTACAAACTGAGGTAGAATTTCCTACAGCAGACAAGTAAATTTCAAATAAAACTAACTATGAATTTCTTGGGGGAAAGGAGGGAAGGATGGAGGGGAGAGGGAGAAAAACCTATGAAACCACTAAAGCTTAAGTTTTAAACAACTGTAAACCAATGTTTTCAATAAAATACAGCTTGAGATTGACCTTCTATGTCAGTTGAGAAAATAATTCATTTGCTATTTTAATATGACTCTAGAATCTAAATTAGCAATCAGCATTAATTCAAATATGCAGAATGGATGACCCTTTTTTCTTTATTTAGCATAATAACATACCTTTAAGTGGATCATGCTCTGCTCTCATAATGTCAATAAGGGAGTTTTCCAAAGAGTGCATATTCAGACTGTCATACATTCTATTTCGATCCTAAAAGAGAACAAAATCCTTAGTATTGGAATACAAATTCTGTACTTTTTAACAGGAACTTGATAGGAAGACAAAGGTGCTTTCTAAAGGCTGTACACTCAGACACTCTAGAGATGGACAGTGATACAAAAGCTCAAGATACCTGAATTTATTAACAGTAAGACGTGATTTTTAACAGTAAGTTTAATAGCATCTAAATATAAAACTAGAGATGCACTGTGAAGAACTCTTCTGTGTATGCACTTTGATAGCCTGTGATTGCCTGTTTCCTTCAGAAGAACTGCTTGAATCAGTTCTAGTGATCCACAGCAGAGTTAAGCATTAGGCTGTTTAATGAAGGAGACTAATGTCTGTAAGAGCTCAATTTCATTTCATGCAGAAGTTAAATAGTGAGTAAGGTGGGGAACTACAGGACAAGAAGGACAGTCACCTCATATGAAAGAAAGCGTTTTCTTGGTGCTTGGCTAAGGACCTCTCATGGGCCCTCAGCACCCTGCTAAGACTGCACTTCCTGGCTTCTGGGTGATTAATCTGAGACCCTTTGCATACAAAGACTTGAGTTACAAACGGTCAGCACTAAATGGTTAAAGGTTGGAAAATTAAAGCTAAACTATGAAAAGAAAATGTCACAAAGCCTACTAATAGATTATCAGCTTTATAGAGAACAATTTTTTTGCACATGAAGATTAATAGGAATTACCATAATGCCTTATAAATATTTTCACTGAAGATAATAAAAGTTATTGTAATAAATCATAAATGTTTTCACTGATTTTATGCTCAACTAAGACATTTTCTCACACGTTTTCTAATACACCCAAGTTACAAAGATGGAAAAAAAGATGACTTCTAACTTCTTTGGTCTTTTGGGATACCTTCAGAGACTGAAAATAGTTCGCATAAAACCTTAATCTATTCTACTCGCAAGGCTTCTGGCTGGACTGTATTGCACTTGAAGGAATCCTGTAATCATGCCTTAATTTTACTGTTACTCTGGTTGCACTGTAGTAATTCAACAGAGTAGGATGAAATACACCACACACATCCCATGACAATTAAAATTCACTAAAGATACAGCCATCCACTTAGCACGTACCTAATGGAACAGGAGGTATCTGACCCACGCTCACTGTTGACTTTCCATGACAGTTCAGCAGAACATAGATTAATTTCAAGCTATGTCCCTCAGCAAGCAGGTATTCTTCATGTTGAGGGAGTGAAAAAGCAAGCTTTGAAATAGAGGTTTTCTATGAGTCAGAAACTATGACTTACCAACAGCTTTGCAAAACAAGCCATGATGAAACTAAGATTTTACTTTCATCTTTCTTAGAAAGTTTAGTCAACTTGATACAACACTGGGATGAAGAGGGAGAAGCCTTTTTTTCAGCTCCCTCTCCCTCAAACAACGATAAAGACTAATGGCTTCCTGTTGGGCAAGCAATCTGCTATGTTCATTTGATAAGATCCTTTTTTTTTTTTTTTTTAAGCCTTTAGATAATTTTAATGATAAATTAAAAAAGTAGGTTTCTCTTGTCTCCTGCTGTGTCCCAGATCAAATGCCGCTAACACTTTGCGAGGTGATCTTCAACCCAGTTTGAGTGCCAACAAGTCCCCAGTACTATTTTAGTTCACAGCAGCCTTATTTTGGGACTGGATGGCTTTCATTCAGTTCTCTAGCTGTCCTGAGAAGCAGCAGAATGAAACTGAAGTGACTAACCTGCTTCCATGCCCTTGCAGGTTTGCTTCTCAATAGCACAATGAAAAGAACCTGCCTACCATAGCAAACTTGCTTTCTATAGAAGGCGCGAGCAGTGACAAAGCTGGATCTGTTCCCTACTGTCCCCTAGCATTCAGAAGGTGTCTCATCAGGATTTTTAATGAAGTCTTAAATTCAGCTGAAGTCAGTACTTGGTAGGTGGTAAGTGCTTTTGCAAGAAACCAATGCTGAGTAAAGAGAACACATGCTCGGCTACCTCTGTAGCTGATGGGGAAAAGAACTAGTGTTGGTAAAAACTGGACTGACCTGTATGTGTGACACTTTATTACATGCTCACTAAATAAGATTTTCTTATTTATTTTTTGATCATTGCTATATACATATATGTTGAGATAACACATGACTATCTGGCAAATGGTCATTACTGTAGACTTAACTTTGCTCTAGAGAGCAGAAGCCTGTGAGAAAGGGCTCCATCATGGTTAATTCCTAGTACTGGCCCACTTGGTCATGGATCTTACAGATAAATGGAAAAGTAAAACATGTAACATGCATTTGTAATTCATTTGTAAACTGCTCCACTGGCTGACTYGGTGCAATGATTGTTAACTTCACCCTTGCATCATTCTGTTTTGCAAGTTTTGTGCGTCCAAAGTGAAAGGTCTTGCGCTGCTAGAAGCAGAAGAAAAACTTTTCCCATCCTCTTCACACCTTAGAAAGTTAATGTCTATAAAACTAAAAAAAGAGGTTTGTTTCTTTGAATTGTATTACTTCATTTCTAGCAGTGGAAACATGCAATAGTCATGCACTGTACAATATAAAAATGTTGTGAATACACAAAAGTAAAGCAGGATTTAAATTTGGGAATTGTATTCTGCTATCTCACTACCCACATCACACTATCCACTTGTGAGTTTGAGTAATATCTAGGTAATCAGTGCTTCAAACTTTTAACATCTATTCCAATTCATATGAACTACATAGTTAAATTTTAGATAATGTTGCTTTATACTATCTCAAAAGGAGTAAATCATTCTTTGGGTGCAAGGTTCATTTTAAACCTTTGTGCAACTAGGCTTTATAATGCTAAAACACTGCTTTGTGTTCCCCAAATATGTACATCATATCTTTAAAGAGCACAGTTATCGTCTATGCAAATATGAAGCTTTCATTTCAAAGCAGAACTATTTCAATAATGTAGGTCACATCAGCAAAGATTTTCTAGAAAGTTCTGCCATAGAAAAAAAATCCACAATGCTTTGAAAGGGGACAGTTCTACTACAGCATGCTCTACTCGATCAGAAAACTTCCACTGTGATTTTCCTTGATCTTTGGGACAAGCACGAAACGTACTACCACTGAACGTGATTGTTTTAGACAGTTTTCCATGCACGTGGAAATAGTCCTAATTCTTGGGACTATCTTTAATTTCATTATTTCAACACGGTTGATAAGCAGTTATTTTCTAAAACAATCTGGAACTACCTTTAAAACAACATGGAAATAGTTCTAATTCTTGGGACTATTTCCATGTTGTTTTAAAAGTAGTCCCAAGTTGTTTTAGAAAATAACCGCTTATCAACCATGTTGAAATAATGAAACTAAAGACAATCAGCAGTACAAAGGCATTGATACATAAGCGTGTATGTTAATCCAAGTTTTGTATCATCCTGACTCCAAAAGCCCCTTTTGTCAAGGCTGAATTCCTGTAAAATATTTTGCATTTCCCTCACCTCTGTGGCTCATCAGTTCTGTGCTAAGAAGCAAGTGAACTCTTGCTGTGTCAGAAGGTCCTTATCTCAGTGGAATGTCACAACATAATGCTAGTTTTTTCCCCAGAGCCGATAGTTAACTTCTCCCAAGCACTACAAATTCTCACACTAACTTTTTATTTCTTTTTAACTGTATAAACATTTGAATCCTGCTTGACCTACCTTTCCAATACCAGAATCACATCTGCATTCATACACAGCAGAATTGAAAACGTGGTTTTGGTGTAACTGCCTACAGATTCAGAGGTATATGGCTAAGTGACAAACTGTCACCTAAACTTGAAAGTTAAGACTATGTAAGAAAGTTTACAGAAAAGTGATAATTATGTCTGAATTTTTACAAATTTACACAATATAGGAGAAGCATGAAGTATCCTACCCATAGAATACAGTTAGTGCTAGAAGGACTTTCTGACAACGTCATGCAAAATACATCTACAGAGTGTGCATTTCAGAAGTCCTCCCCCCATACGTCTAAATGTGGAATGAATGGGAGGAGGGCAGCTTTCTCTGAAGAGCAAGTTTCAGCACTAAATTGTTGGACAAATAATTCTTCTTGGCACAATCTGTTTAGGACTTCTAAATATATCCATGCAATTTATGCAAAGATTATCCTGTTTGAGCATTTGCAGAAACTCAGTGCAGTCACACCTCAAAGCTTATGTATTGTCATTTACGCATAAAGCAAACACAAGGACAGAAACTATTAAACAGTGAATACAATTTTGCTAATCTTTAACCACAAACACTAGAAATAGATGTTCATAGTTAAGAAGTTAAACAACTTTGAATTTTGGACACATGCTTTAAACTACTGATCTGTAGGACTACTTGAAATAAAAAATTAGACTTCTAACATAGGTATTTAATTCAGTGAATGCAAGTATCTTTAAAATATGCTCCTTTACTCATCCCTTCATATTCTAAAGAAATGTAGCACCATCCGATGGGGCCTGCAAACAAATTAAAAATAAAGCTTCTAGTCAGTTTCGAGTATGGTCTTATCTGGCTGCAAAAAAGACTCTGTAGCTTTGACCTTGCTGAATTAACTGAATTTTTTAAAAGCTCAATTAAAGAAAGTTTTTTTAAATCAATTCCCAAACTAAAATGTTAACAAGTTCCATTTTTTCACCTTAAAACTGACCTGAATAAAAATGTGTTCTAAGACTAGAAAGTGACAGCTGATTTAATAATAAAGTATTCACAGACTTAAAAAAGTACCTGAATATAGCATTCAGTGTTAATGTTAGCAGTAATAACCTAACAATTGAGTACATTATATATTCTAAAATATCATCTTTGCTAACATCTAAACTTCAAGTCATTCTCATTTTAGTGAGGACATACTATAATCATAAGCYCCTTGTTGAAACCATAACTAGTGTAAATGAGAAACTTATTATGAAAACCTATGACTTAACTACAATTTTAGCTCTATAAAAAAGCAAGGAGAAAGGCTTAAAGTAGACCCGTGAAATTGCTTGGTTACTTTCCATGCTGTTATTAGTGGTAAAGATGAACTATAATATCTGGTAGACATCTGTGAATGGTCAACCTGACAACAAAAGCGTTTTAAAGTTAAAATGACACAATCAGCTATGTAAGCTAGCTAAATTGAGCCTAAAATGCACCAAGAACAGGTCCTGTGGCAAAGACACACCTACCTCSCAACTACATAGGCATTTAAAAACAAACAAAAAAATCCCAACAGCATGTACTGTATCCACACTGCAGTACTTCAGCTCAACAATATACATTCATAAACTGGAAACAAACCAGACACATTATGGAGATGATTAAAGGCTTGGCAGGATTGACTTATGAGGCAAGTCTAGAAGATTTGTATATGAATAGCTTCAACAAAATAACTAAAGGAACAATTAGACATTTGAAGGGGAAGTTGTTATTCAAGTTTTGGGTTCTTTTTGTTTTTTTGGGTCTTTTTTACCCTCTTCACACCCCCCCCAGAATCTAGAAATATCTATACAGTCTTGAGTACTTAAACGCAAATACATCAGACCATACAGTAAATGTACTTTTGGATAGATCTTAGGTGAGAACGTATTCATTTTAACTTCAGAGAACAACTGTGCTTTGGCAGACAGAATGAGGTGAGATACGCTACTTAGTGTGTACTTCATTGCTATACTATCATGGCTGCTAAATATTTTGTTGAATTTTCCTAATGCTGATTTTGACTTGCATTAACAGAATGAGCTGTATAACTGAAACAAATTTTAACAGTAGGAGAGAATTCTTAGTTCATAAAAAGTCATAAAAACATTTGTATGGCAAGCCCCACAAACCTTCTGCTAATTGATTCCTTTGAATCGTTCATCTGTGCAGCTCCCCATACTATTTACTCAAAGGTCTTGATCCTGAAGTTAAAACTAGGGCAGTAGACCATTTTCTCCAGTTAGAGATATCCCCAGTATGGTCCTCAGACACAAATACCTGGTTTTGTATGTTATTTGATCAGCCCCAGGTAATCAATCTACTGCATTAAAAATCCTGAAGACACTGTTCTGTTGCAGGTATTGCCTTAGTAAAAATAAACTGGTAAAGCCTGGCCTATAAATCAGTGTTTGGACAATTACTAGTCTGAAGACTAAGAGAACTTAGCAGCTAGATACTCCCAATGCCTTCAAGTTTAACATGAGCTGCCAAACACTCAGCACTTCTGAAGAAACAGGCCACCAATTTAGGAGTCTAAACATGGCATTAAGAACCCAACTTTAGCAACTTGCTCTTCATCTAGTATTGACTGGTATGTGTATCATCTAGATTAGTCATTTAAACTGTTAAGGTACATTTATTAAACTGTACTAAAATTGTCATATTGAGAATCTGAAATCCTCTGAATGGAAGTGATTGTAAGACAGAAGCAACATGACAGCAGTTTAAATTAAATATCTAAAACTAACACCTGTTGTGAAGTACAATCTTAAAACTCATTTTGCTTTGCAAGTGTTTTGTTTTCTTTGAAAACTTTAGCACATTTCAAAAATAAATAGAAAAAGAAAAACCTGCATTTGTGAGAGATGGTACCTTACCATACAAATCCCCAGCTGGGGAGCTATATTCAAAAGTAGAATAATAAAGCTCAGCTTTTAGGACCACGAACATTGCACATACTGTTTGTTTGAAGAAACAGGAAGGACAAATCAAGGTGAAAAACACCCGGACATGCAGTATATTTCCTTAACTCAAAAGAGACACAGAAACTAAATTCATATTCATAGAATGCAGTGTTTTCACTAGAATGAAAACAGTTAAACACTTAAGTGTATAACACTGAAGTGTATTATTAAACTGTTATAATAGGTTTTAGTAAGCTTATTTGCAAGATATTAAGAAACATTAAGCTTGCAATCAAAATAGGGTTAGCAAACACTGCAATTTTAAAAAAAAACTTTAGAAATGATTAATTATTTTCCTCATCCAAGGAATAAATGAAAAAAATGAATATACAAAACACTGATTTCTGTGCTTGCATTTTGGCCACAGAACTGCCTGAAGCATGTTTTTTGGGGGGAAAAAACCTAGTATCTGGGGTTAGAAATATATTTTTAGCTTTGCACTCTATATTAATTTTTTTTGTACTTTAGATCAGGGAATGAGAGAGAATATTCATATTGTCTAACTTCTTGACATGCAACGCAAGTGCCTAAGCTGGAATCCCAGGGGCTGTATATGGTCACTGGAGAAAATTAGATTATCTAAATAAGGACCCTAGATTCTCTCTTAAGGAGAGAGAAATAGGCTCCTCGATTAAATGCTTAAGTTAGATGGTGTGAATACCTGACAAGATTTCTAATTGTTCCTTAATGATTCCGGTACAAGGCAACAATCCCTTCCCTATATGAAGTACCTATAACGGTGCAAGCGGTGTGGCAGAACTTAAACTTGTAGACCTAATTTTGTCTATGAAAGAACTTGAATTGATGTAGTTTGTGTTATCTTAAAAACCTGAGGGAGAAAAAAAAAGCTTCTTAAAGAAAAACTTGGCTACTGGCTTAATTTGCTCACATTTAAATCAGTGTTGCCATGATGTTTAACTACTTTTATTTAAAAACAAAACAAAAACTCTTGAACTTTGGAAAATTCCCCTGAGAGATGTCCTTCATAACTGCTGTAAGCAAAAGCAGCTTTGCTGTAACTAATGCGGCCGCTGTGAATTCAACTTCACATGGGATATGTTTCAATTTTCACTATGAAGTACAGAAAATCTGCTTTCACCCCTTTAACTAATACACATAATTACTTATTCAGTTATCAGTAATGACATTCATTGTCACTGGTATATTAGTTTAATGCCAAGAAACATTACTTTCATCAGAATTGATGTCAGTTCTATACTGGAGACCATCCATCAATGCAAACACCAAAGAATAAGTAAGTTTCATGGAAGGGAAAAGCTTTGAATTTGTATACAATTCCTCTGTGGCTTATCTTATTTGCATCAGGTACATGTTTTACAGAAACAGGATGAGCAGCTGACACTGCTGAATGCCATTCGGACTTAGCAAAAAATATATAGCATTTTAAAAAATGGTAGCAGAACATTAATGATCTACAGAAAGTTAGTCAGTGAGGACACTGGCTTTTCTAAGCTGTTTTCATTTGCTAAGCTTGAGCTAGCTAAAGTTCAGAGGAGACATGCTTTGTCCCCCGCCATACAAAATGATTACTGCAGTTAAAACAAAGATGCGTAATCATGCGGAAAAGTATTCTGCAAAACTGTGAATGATGCAGTATGTATCCAACATGCATGCTAAGATGTGTTCGCTCTCTGGAAGCAATAGGTAACTTCTACATGCACATAAATGCTTTCGTGCAAGACTTTCCAAATGGCACAAAATTTAATTACTGCTATTTTTGAGTATCTTCTGCAATTGCTACTGCATCTTTAAGAATCCTCAATCTAAATACCTCAGCCTTTTATGGAAGGAGACAAGCACAGTACAAATTAGCAAGATGGGTGTTTGACAGCACTGCAATTGCCAACACAAGTCCTGATGAAAAGAAGCACGAGCTCCAAGCTCTATTTAACTTTTTCATTATGACTTGCAAAATGTAACAGTCATCACAAGGAATTAACCATATAACAATAGTATAACAATTGAAAAATAAGAACATGATTTCAGTGTAGCAAAATAATTTATGGAAACATCTAGTGTTTCCACAATAGCAGTAGATAACACTGCAACCCTTCAAAGAGGATTATTTTTACTGTGTTCTGCAATTATGACTTTATACATGTAAGGGAGATTTAAGCATAGATGGATCTACAGCATAAACATAGAGACAAACAGGTCTATTTAATTGGTGGCTCTGGTGCTCACAGGTAAGACCAACAACAATTAAGTATTCCACCTTCTCACTTTGACACTATCTCTTCAAAAAAACCAAACCACCCCCAAACGGAAACATTAATGTAATTTATTTAAAGTTAAATTGCAAGGATTTTTTTTCTACCCTACTAGATAGAAATGATTCAGATGATTACAGTTTGAATGCACAAGACTCTTGTTTAGACATGAGTTCATCTATATTAGATGACTGCTGTAGAAGCTTCTGAAAGTTGAAAGTAATAGTCATACTGACTTGTAAGGCATATTGAATGAGTAAATACATTCACAACTTGTGCTTAGCTGCATATGAATTCCAATGTATACGTCACTGCAGTTTCAACATATGATGGCATTAATATTTTTAACCCTGTTCCTTAGGCTAAGATCATTGGGAGACATTTCAGTGTTTAGTTTCAACTATTCTTGGAGCCCTCCGCAGCAAAGCATTCCCTATCTGTAATCTCTTTTCCTTAACAGATCAGGTTGAATACATAAAGAATGGCACCTTTTTTCCCATCTTTCCACCCACACAAAAAATTATTCAACTATGATATTCCAGCTAGCAAGGCTACTTAGTGGAACAGGTCTCCACAATATAGACAAATCCTCTTAAGTTTTCAGGTCCAATGCATACACTTGGAGCAGAATTTAGGTATGTCCAAAAGTCACTGTTAGCCTCAAGAATACCGGAAGTATCAGAGCTCACCTGAACAGAGTCAGGACATGGCCTCTTGTGCCAAATGGAACTCCACCAGCAAAATGGTAAGAAAAATAGGAACTCTAGTGGGAAATCTGGTCCCAGGGAGCACCTTTTTGCCACTATTACAGCTACATAAGGATTAGCTTGCTAATTGATGCAAATACAGCTGTACAAACTCAAATATGGTCACAATTACGACAAATTAAACTCTAGGTTACTCTGTGTGAAACCTAACAAAAATAACTATAATAGCCTTATGTGGAGATAAAGAAACATTCTAATTATTTTCTCTGCATATTATCTTTTTTACTTTTGCTGGAATATAGTAGCTCAGTGTGAGACAAAAAAATGAAGCTGACACAGGCGTAAGGAAAATTAAAGAATGTACAGAATTAATGGAATAATCTGCTTTCTATTTTAAAACACATCGTTTCTAAAATAAGTTGCCCAAGCTTTTTTTTGTAACAAAAAAACATGCAAAAACTATAAATTGTTAGAATGGCAACTGAGATTGGATCCAAAATAATAAAGGTCTTTACTAACAAGAAATGTTATGACCAAATGAACACAGGCAGGAATGGGAAAAATAACATTTTACCAACCGGTAACTGAGGCTGGAGTTAAGTGACTTACCTAAAGTCACATAAGATGTCACTGGCAAAATTCAGGAGGTGAACCCAGATCTTTAGTTCTAAGACACAACCTCCTGTTTAACACTTCTAAATCACAGGGCTTCCAGCCAAAACATAAAAGTTGCTAGAATGTGGAGGAAAAAATCTCACTAACATGCAAATGTCAGCCTAGAATACCAGTAAAAAACGAACATGACAAAGACTCAGAGCCATCTACAAAAGCAAGAAAACCTGTGTACACGGACAAGCAAACAAAAAAATCCTGAGTTTTAAAGGGATTTATAAGAATATGAGCGTTACCGTAGGCAGAAAATACTTGCTGGATTAAATACATTTTGCTCTGTTGCGGCGTCAGCGGCTACAGTTTCTATCTTTCTTGACAGTCAGTATTCTTAATTAGCTGTGAGAATCATATATTGCTGAATACACTGAAAACGTTGAGGTTAGTTGCAATTTAGGACTAAAAATAATATAGAAATATACAATTTTCAAACCAAGTATCAGGGCTGTAACCACTGTTTAATTCTCCTTTAAAATGAATGAAGCCAAAATGCTATGCAAGACTATGAACACACCAGTTACATACCATCCTTACCTGCAAAGGAAGGAGAGTATTACTGTTGTTGTCAGTTCGGAAAACGTTATCTTCAATCCACGATTTTGGTGTCAGTGATGGAGTGGAGCGAGTAAATTTAGGAGGAGCTATGACATTACCAGAAAAGGGCTTCTTCAAAGGAGAGATCTGGTTCATAGTTCCTGGAATTCCCATGTTTCCAGTTCTACGATGGTCTCTGCCATGCATTCCTCCCCAGGATATATTTCCTGTGCTCCAGCCACTACTCTGATTGCTCCAGGGCGACTGCTTCAGAAGAGGCTAAAAAGAAAGATTCATTTATATTATTTTGAAAATACTTGAAATGTTCTTCTACTTTAAAAAAACCAAAAACCAAAAAACAAACAAACAAAAAAAAAAAAAAAAAAAAAAAAAAAAAAAAAACAAAAAAAAAACAAAAAAAAAAAAAAAAAAAAAAAAAAAAAAAAAAAAAAAAAAAAAAAAAACCAAAAAAAAAAAAACCCAAAAAAAACCCCCAACCAACCACCAAGTAATCAACGCACAGAGATTTCCTGCACATAAACCACTCTTTCCTGGTAACATGTAAATTAATTACTGAGGCAAGGAAGAAAACACAGCATCATAAAAAAACCTTGTAATTCCCACTCCCCCTCACACCCCCCAAAAAAACCCGCAGTACTTTTGCAAGCAATTTAGATTATCATTTTAGTAATTGGTAGCATTCTTTAAAGCTATGCAGTAGAACAATTCCAGGGTGTAAAACCATGTTACAAAAAACCCTGAGACCATTTTATCATACATTACTTGCTATTATACAGTGAGATCTCTGCAAAAATAACACAAGAATTTCAAAGAGGTCAATTTTAAAAATTATTATTAAAATAATAATAATTATTATAATACTAATAGCAATTATTTCTACTCAGTGAGTAGTAGTATTTCACTACAGTGAGTAGAAATTTAAAAATTAAAATTCAGATGGCAGATTGATTTTTCCCCCCAGTATTCTGAGTATCATTGTCTCAGTATTACCATATAAGAGCAAAAAGAGCACTGATTACTGTACAGACAATCTGTTTGAAGGAGCTATCTTAAAATTTCTACATTAAAATGCATTATTCTGAAGCCACTGCTCAAGTATTTCTGGAGTATTTCTGTGGAATTCTGCAGGGTGGAATCTGGGGGTTTTTTTGAGGATTTTTTTTTTTCCTATTTACACACAATATAAAGTATTTCTGTATCTAACAAGTGGACTATATTCCTCAATACAAAAATGTAAGCAGTCTTTAGAGGTAAGGTTTTACAGGATGGTAAGTTTTTATTCCTAAGCCACAACTTGCGCTAAAAAGTGACCTATAGTGGTTGTCATACTACCAAGAGGTGGACCCACTGAGCCTGACTGACAGTGAAAAAACAGTATTTATCTTTAGTGTTCTCAAATCTGACTGTTCTTGGAAAGGCTTCTTCTCAAACATAGAAATGGTGGTGGAGGGTGTGTGTGTGGATATTCTAGATGCAGTTCTTCTGTGAAGTCAAAACACAGTACTTTTATCTCTAAGCTTAGCTGCAAGCAACCCCCAGCTTGTAATTCTAATAACTTAAAAATTTAAAGCATGTCAATACATTATGTATTAGATAAAACAGAACTTTCTGAAGACAGAAAGATAAAAATATAACACACACACACACACACACACACCCCCCAGCAAACAAACAAAAAACCCACTAAAGCCATTTTTGGTCAAGTAATCAGGAAAACATCCCATTCTATATAATTATAGATAATTATGTTGTAAAACTTGAATACTTTGGTTGGAATTTTGGGAGAGGCAGGCACTCTATTGTGAAACAAACCTTAAGAGATAATGCCAAATGTTAACAAGCCTCTAATATTGCTAGCTATGCTGTCATGGCACTGTTTAAGTTTACCTACAACTTGTAACTGAGAGAAAATTCCTGTACGCCTCACTGTTGGAAAATTGCTTTGGAATTTGTTTGAAGAGGGTTATTATAGATGTTAAGGACAACTAGCTCCTAATCATGATGCATCCAAATCAGTTCTTGGACAACCACGTTTAATTTGAGATTGCAGTTCTGACAGAAATGCTTCACAAATCCAGCTCTACCGATTAAAACTGACAGGATTTAATACTAGAATGAAAGAAAAATTAAGACGAGGCCTATATAACTTCGGCCTTTCATAACCGAGCAGATGATCGGAGCAAGATGTGGCTATAATGCACTAGCAGGTGGTATTAACGTGGGTCTGCTTTTCTCTGATTTCTTACAAGAATATTTTGTTCCAGGAGGAGAGGTAAACTTCCATTTTAACCCGGGATCGTTACGCTGCTTGATTAAAACCGGTAGCAGAACTATGGTAACCCGAAACACAGCGCTGTCTTTGGATACAAATTCAAGTAATTTCGGGCAAAACCCCTGAAAGGGCGACAACGTTGACAGCTTTCCCATCTGAATCTACTGGCGGTGACTTGTTCCCATCCAACCGAGCACGCCCGGGGGGTGCGAGGGCAGGTTTGAGGCTGGGGAAGGGGCTTCCTGGGGAGGAGGCGCCGGCAGCGCCGGCCGGAGCTGTCAGGCTCATTGTTCCGGGGACACCGCGCTCGCTACGGGCGACTGCGGGGGGGGGCAAGGGGGACGTTCTCACGGTGAAACTCCTTCTTGACACGAAAAGGAGCTTTTACCCTCTTTTATAAGAGGAAACCCTCTCCTCTCATCCCGAAAAGAAATGACGTCCCTGGGTCGTCGACGGCGCAACGAGGAGGGCCGCTCACAGTCCAGGGGACGCGGCCGAGGCGGCCGCCCCGCCACCTGCCACCCGGAACGGGCGGGGAGCAGCGGCCGGGCGCGGGGCGGGCCGCTGCCAACAGCCTCTCGGCCCGACCCCTACGGCCGCCTTCCAGCCTGGCCCCGCACCGGGCGGGGGGCGCAGGTGCCCTCCCGCCGGCCACCGGCGGCCCTCAGCCCGCCGAGCGCGGCGGGGCGGCAGCGGCCGGGCCCCGCCCTGCCTCCGCGGTCTCGCCGGGCTGTCACCGCCGCGCAGCCTCGCCCGGCGCCGGCAGCGGAGAGAGAGAAACCCCCTGGCTCCCGCGACTAGCGAAACGAGGGGAGCTGAGCCCCCCCCGTCACGTCCCTGCGTCCTCCTCCCCGCCCTGGGGCTCCCCCTCGCCCCAGTCTCCCCCCTTCCGCCCCGGGCTCCCTTCCGGAGCCGGCTCGCCCGGGCTCCCTGCCGCCCCGCCGCGGCTGCCCGGCCCTCCCGCCGCCGCCGCCCGGTACCTGGTGGTGGTTGTAGGAGTTTCTCTGCTGCAGGAAGGCGGCGGCGGCGGCCGCCGCCTGGTGTTGGTGCTGGAGCTGGGGGCTCACAGGGGATCTCCGGTTCTGCTGTTGCTGCTGCTGCTGCTGAGGTAAATTCATCTGCGGCGGCGGCGGGGGGGCGGCGGCCGAGAAGGGGCTGCTGAAGGGCCCGGCGCAGGGGTTGTGAGGAGACACCGGCGAGAAGCTCTGGAAGAAAGCGGGGTTGATCGATGACGGGATCCCCGGGTAGAAGCTGGTCTCGGATTCCGGGCTCGGGGGCGGCATCGCGCTGATCTGCCCGCCGCCGCTGGAGACTGGAGGCTGCTGCGTCTGCTGCGGAGGCGGCGACGAGGTCTGCACCGACCAGGGGGTGCCGAAGCCGGGCAGCGGCGGAGGAGGAGGGGAAGCCGCCGAGGAGGAGCCGCCCCCGCTCTGGTGATGGGGGCTGGGGATCTCCGGGCTCTGCAGGCTGCTGAAGCCAGAGCCTAGCCCGCCGGGCAGGAGGTTCCCGGGGCTGCCCAGCAAGTGGCTGTTCGGGGGGGACTCCATGGGGGGCAGCTTGGCTCTCGCCTGCAGATGAGGAGGAGACGGAGGCGGATTCACGCAGGAGGCGGCGGCCACCCCCACATTGGGGTCCGCGGACACCGATCCCCCCGGGCAGGAAGGGGCGAGCCGCTCTGAACCCCCCCTGTCCGCGCCGCCCTTGTGCTCGGCGGGGCTGAGGGGCCGGTGGCGCGGGTAGTCCCCCGTCCGCGGCGGCTCCGGGGGGTGAGCGCTGAGGAGCTGGAGCTGCTGCTGTTGCCTGTGCTCCTGCTGCTGGTACTTGTCAGTGGGGTGGCTGAACTGCTGCTGCTGCTGAGGGGGGTGGTGATGATAGTCTGGGGGGTGGTGGTTATTCAGGGGGTGGCTGCTGCCGAGCTGGGCTGGGCTGCTGAGCTGCTGCTGCTTAAACTCTTTCCTCTTCTGGCTCAGCTGAGGAGGCGGCGGCTGTTGCTGCTGCGGTTGCTGCTTGTTTAAATCCTGGTGGGGGCTGAGACTGGGTTTAAAGTCAGAGGAGGGGTGGCCGAGAGGGGGGTGTCCTGATGCGGGGCTGCTGCCCAGCCTCTCGCTGCCTGGCTGCTGCTGCTGTGTCACCCCCAGGAGCAGCTCATCCTGCATGTTTTGATGATGCGCAGCAGCGGCCGCCGAGGGGAACAGAGAGGGCGGCGGCGACCCACCGGACACGCCGCCGCTGCCGGAGGAACCGGTTACAGCGGGTGAGAAGGGGCAAGAGGCGGAGGAACGAGAGGCGGCTGCCGCCGCTGCCAGGGAGGGGAAGGACCCGGCGGAGCCAGCGCCTCCTACACCCAACGCTGGGCTGGGGCCGGGGGTCGCCGTCTGCGGGAGCCCGAGGCCGCGATCCCCCATGCAATGGAGGGGGGCTGCCCCGACAGCGGCTCAGCGGAGGGGTGTGCTCCCCACCCCGGGAGTCTGAAGAGACAAAGATAATTAATAATCTGCGGGGGGAGTGGGTAACACCCGCCTATCGCAAGCCACTGTGTAAGCCAAAAAATAGCCACTTCCTAGAATAAAGCCCTCTTCCTTGCTATAATCTCCACTACACTGGTTTTAAAGATATCGGAGCCTTTAGATAATAAATAATCCTATTTTTATCAGGGCTTTCCCCCCCCCCCCCTTCTAATCGGGACCCCCGGTAGGGCGGCCCTTCCCGCCGACAGTCGCACCCCCAGTAATCCGCTAGGTCATCATAAATACCCGCGGACAGGTCGTTCCCCCCCGACAGCCCCCCCSCCCCGGTAACGCCTCCGTCCGACCCCCCCCGCCCCCCCAGCCGCTACACCGCAGCGCACGGGGACGCGGGGCGTTTCCACGCTTGGCACTGGCGGGGAGGCAGGCAGGCCGGCCGGCCGGCGGTACCCCAGCACGGCGGGCGCCCGGTTTCCGCAGCCGGGCTCCGCTCGACCCCCGGCACCTCCCCCGCCCCCACTGCCGGCTCAGAGCCGGCTGCACCGCCCTTAAGAATGCCGGAACAGTCGTCATAGTTACGTCACAGCCCCACCCCCTTGTCTGCCCGGCCGACCTTGGTAATGAGCCGGCGGGTCCGCCCCCTCATGAATAACGCATCGCCTCGGGAGCCCCGCCCCCTTTGCCCGTCCCTGGCGCTGCTCCGGGGGGGGTGGGCGCTCGCGCTGACCAACGCCCGCGCGCACGGCGCCGACGAGCCGGGTGAGCGCTACCACTTAAGCGGGGGGGAGGTGACAGCCTGTAAGTAATGCCCTGAAGATCTGCTGGCCGTTTGGGTGAGGCAGGCACTCACTGGGCTTCGACGACGTATCTGCCCTCAAGCGGGAAACACCTGACATAAAATGATTTTATTTCGTTTTGCGGCAGCGGGTGCGACCGGCTTTTCTGTCCGCAGACAGGGTGGGGGGAGGCTGGGATAGTGGTTTCTTCCGCTGCCTGCGATCCCGTCAGGCAGTCGTGCAGGGAGGAGGGGCGCCCCGCCCCCTCGCCTCGCGCCCGCTTATTTGCATTGACGCAGGGCCGCGCGCCCCGGGCGGGCGGAGGGGGGTGGGGCGCGATCGCGGCGGCACGAGACGGGCGGGTGTCGAGGCCCAGCCGGGGGAGCACCGCCCCGCCCCGCCCCGGCCCCGCCCCCCCCCCGCCCCCTCGCCGCGGCGTTCCCCTGGCGGGCACCGTGCTGGGCCGCGTCCTGTCCGCCCGCCGCGGCCTAGCGTGCCTGGTGCCTTCGCCCAGCTGTGGGGCTTGCTGGCGGGGCCTGGGGGCTCGTTGTCTCCTCGCGGCTGCTCGGCCCTTGTGGGACTGGCGGGGCCCAGGGTGACACAGCCGTGGCCTCCCGTTCCCTCTGTGGTGGGGATGCAGGGGAGGGGTGTCTCTGCCCGGCTTGGGCCTCCTGGCCCTGTGGTGCAGTGGAGAGTGTCGGAGCTCCCGGGTGAAGCTGGGTCAGTCACCCCTTCCTCTCCACCCAGATCCTGCCATGAAACTGTGCCGCTCATTTGTTGGACTCCTCGGAGACACAGCAGCGCTCAGACCAAGCCTGTACTGAGGTGTGGCATGTGGTGGTGCCTTTGGAGGTACTTCCCGGACAGACAATATTGAACATTTTGTAAGGTTTTACCCTTTCCATCTAGTGGAAGCACAGCTCTTGGCAACTGTTTAATGCAAACAAATAAATAGTTTGGCAACTATAGATGTAATGCTGTTTTAGATGTAGATACCACCGAAAAAACTAAAATAAGTGAGCTCCCGTTGTGCTCTGGGAAATCTGTAGTTCAGCAGCGAGAGAATTAATACATGGCTATTGAATGTGAGAGTACATTGAGGAAGTGTCATTATATGCTTGACCTATTGTACGTTTCTCTAGGCATCCATTAGTGGCCACCGTCAAAGACTGGATGGCTGCTTTCCATTTGGCCGATGGACCTTCGGTCTGACCCAGTGTAACAATTCTTATTTCTTAAATCTGTATGTGTTTGTTATATGCATATAAAATGTAGAGGAAAAAAAAAATCAGTTTGGCATCTGCAGTCATCTCTGATGTAATTGTGAACCTGTGTGGGTGTGTGTAGTTGGGTATCCATGCCATCCTGCAGGGTTAAGATGAAAATACATTTGCAGCATAGAAGAATAATTGATACATACTTATCTTTGCTGTATTATGGCTTAGTACTCCAGAATTATTCATTATATTGGCATCTGTTTTGAGAACTCTGCAGCTGTCTGTCTTACAAGTGGTAAAAAATAGAGTGCAGACCAAGGCCTTACAGATGATCACATGCTGAGTAAATGTTGCTGGCCGAGTAATGGTTCCTCTCTGAATAGTGAGTTGCTTCACGGCACGGTCCTTGTAAACATTAGTTTTGTGAGCTGCAGAACTGGTAGCATCTGGCTTCCCTTGGCGTTCGTGTCATATGCCTGACATTCAGTTATGTGCAAGCCTGAACAGAAGCTGTCCTCTACCTGGGGCGTTCTCAGGCGTCTAGCAAGGGTGGAAGCAATGCTGCACTGTATCTCTCCTATAACCAGCTGCCTATTTCTACAAAGTGCGTAGGAACTCATTTAGTTGGTTTTTTTGTAAGCTGCCAGCTTCTCTGTCCCTCACTTTTAGATCAAGCCCAAATTCTAGCGAGTCTTCCTTCAAAACAGCTATCGTGGCATCTTGCGAGTAGTCTTTTTGAATCGACTGAAAGACAGGAGTACTCACATCCTCTGTGACAGCTTATCTCTACCATGGTAGCTACCTACCCCAATCGTGCATGTTTATTAAAACAACTTTCATGTGGTGAACCTCATCTATTTTTAAACATGTGAAAAGTAAGCATCCGCTCTGCATTAGCTGCCTAATCTTCTACAAACACAAGACAGGTGCTACCAAAGGATGATTCATCCTACCTTAATGCAGGTACCTTTAGAGAGAGAAACCTAATTTCTCTCTCTGCTGATCATGAGGAAAGCTTCTGGCTATATCTTGCTGCAGAATCCAGGAGGTCTTTGGTGCTCCTTGGTCTTGTGGCATATGCTTCTTGACTCTGATACAAGCAAGAACAGCTGTACTGAGTCAAACCAAGAATCCTTCGGGCTGTATATCCCGTCTCTTCTGCCTCTGATATGAGACCCCTTGGTGTATGCTGGGGCAACAAATTCTGGCTTCTCCTCCACCAAATCAAGTCTCTTAACTGGCACCTTGGTGCCATCAAGAAGTGCTGAGTCCTGTCTATGGTGCCATTTGTTTTCTCTCTCCAGTTCCCAGTTTCTTGATTTTTTGACCTTTTGGCCTTCGCACCCTCTTGCATTAATGTTTTTTCTCCTTTGTAATCACTTGATTCCTTCCTGCTTTCTTTTATCTTAGCTGCCTCTTTCCAGGGAAGGTTTGAGAGCTTTTTTTGGATTGGGCTAGTAGGAAGGTGATAGTGTCTGAAAATAGATGCCTAAACAAATGTGTAAGAACAGGCTAAGCATGTATAATGCTTCCTCCAGTAACCTTAACCATTTGCAACTCGGGAACTTCCTAGATTTGCGTTTCCAGACCTTAGAGGATACTGAGATGCTTGGGCTCCACGTTCCCTGATTGTCATTGGAAAGCGGCTGTATGCTTGGGCCTGAAGAACAGAGCATGCTGGCAGAGCACCTCATCTGAATGACTTGGGGAAGCTAGAGAGTCACAGAGCTGGGATGAGTTGCTTAGACTAGACAACAAACATTAGGAGAAGCAAATGCCAAGCCATATGCAGTATCGCTGTACATAATATGTAAATTGAAAAAAACAGATGTTGCAAAACAAGCTGTCAGTACGGTAAAACCAAATATACCTAAGTTATGGTTCCTGTGGCCGTTAATCAACCTGCTTCTGTGTATTCATTGCAACAAACGTGCCAGGCATCAACTTCACCTAGGAGGCCTGCGGCAGAGCTGGGGCTGACAACTCTGGGTTTGTCAGCCTGAAAGACAATGACCATCTTAGTTGTCTGATGTTCTGCATCATCCACTGTGTGCTAAATTTTGTGTGGCAAATTGAGCCAGCAATGCTATAGAAGAGAAAATACAAAGACAAATCACAATAAACTATATAAAATAACACTATATAAAACCAAGTCAAATAAACTGTGAGGATTACAAAGCAGGTCTTCTGGCTGCCATTTGGGTGACATGAAAGGGATCATCAAGGCAGTGGCTTCTGAATTTTGCCCCTGAGTGGTTATCATCTCTTTGAGAAATTACCATGCACAGCTTAAGTTCTTTCCTTTTTATAAACCCAGGAGAAYAACACCTGCTATTGGCCAGTGTTAGCGACAGGATATTATTGTATGAGAAAGGATTTTGGCCCACCGCTCTATTTTTCTGCTTGAACAAAAAAACTTTTAGCAGTTATAAGAACTGAAAGGGATTGTGCTGAGGTGCTGTCCACTTCAGAGCCATCTGTGGGTTTAGCTTCTTTAAAAAGTGTACATTTTTGGGGGTAGGGTCCATACTTTTCCTAATCAGACACCACTAAACAAGTGTTACAGTTTTTGGGAACATATAATAAATCATGAAACTGATAAAAATTTAGATATAGTATATAGACTTCTATGTGCATGCAGAGTTACTTCAGCGCTTCCTCATTTTGTAAATTAACATGAACACCAGAATATCAGGAGCCTAACGTATAAAAAAGAAAATAACTCTGACTGCTGCTAGAATCTGCTATTTCCCTCCTATTAGCTAGTTGGAAAATCACCATGGCTGTGATTTTGAATATAGGCTGGAAATAACATGTACACGTGAAAATTATCTTTGCTTTCATTCCAGTATTAAAAGCAGCTTTTCTGGTGAATTTTTGCATGTTACAGTTAAAAGTAAATGTGGCTACAGATAGTACTGACTTCAAAAAACCTTTTTCTTGTGGAGGGGCTCAGCACAGAGACTCAYGGGCTGCTTGTTATGCAAGAAATTGTTCTTTCCACAGCCCACAATATTTATAGGCCTTTCACCATTTATAGTGATTTACTACTCTGTTTGACCCCTCTTACAAGACTCTACAGCTACAAGAAAATCAGGGTTTTTGATATCAGTTGCTTGTTTTCTCTTTACTATTTTACCTTTCCTTCTCCCTTTCCACATCTTCTCCTCTTCCTGGGCTCTTTTTCAGTACTCTGTATTTAGGTAGCTCTATTGTCCTGCACTGGTCGCAAGGGCTCTGCTAAGAGATCTGTCTCGATCTTCCCTATGATCAGGCTGTTCAGGGAAGTACAGAGTCTGCTGTCCTGTGGTCTATGACATGTGTCTGCTACGTTCCTCAGTTTAAGCTTTGAAATGGGCTTGCGTATGCATTCCAGGAACAGCACATTGTTCTAACTGGTAACAAAAATACACGATTCACGTACTTTTGCTAGAGCTGCTTCCTCTTAACCTTAAAGTTGATTTTTGTAATGATTTTTTCCTCCCATGGAAACATGGAAAACAGTCTGGGACTGCAGGTTATTCATATAGAAAAGCAGATGATGAGGTTTGACATTTCACAGGAAAAAGAGGTCTGAAGATTTATATCAATGTGTTTCATTTACTGTTTTTCTGTTCTTGATTTTTTTAAACTCTGAAAATAATAATCATGCATTCTTAGGAAGGAGGTAGGCAAGTCTTTTTCAGCAGTGAACAGTCTGTTGAGTCACAGTAGCTTACCTTTTTTCCTGGTGGTTTTTCTCATTAAAAGAAAAAAAATATTAATCGTCCAGATATAACAAAATTGGGAAAGAAACCTTTGTTAGATCACTGTGTGTTGGAATGAAATTAAAAGCAGTGGGAAAATTTAACACCAGGGATTGAGATAGTTTGCTTTATTCTGTTCTTCCCATGCCCATGTTATGTTTTTGTTTGTTTGTTTGTTCTTAAAGCTAAAAATCTTAAAATCTTAAAATTCACAGGAGATGGGCAGCTTTCTTCGTTTATTCAAAGCCCAACTTCCATTACGAGAGCTACGCTGCCTGCTGGACTTGAAGGATATGGGTTCTGGTCACAACAATGCAAAGCAGTGATTTACTCTGTTTTTTCTCCTTTTTGCCCTGGAGTTTAACCAGCACATTAGACTAATATTTTCTTGCTTGCTAGTGGCAGTTTCTGTTTCTTTTTTGTTTTGGGGTTTTTTTGGTAGTGGAAATCATTAGAGTTTCTCCCAAGAGAATCACTGCCAAAGTAAACAAACATCTTCATGAAAGGAAAATAATGTCTGTGGAGTATTCAGAATTCCATGTTTTACAGACGAGTATTTATGGCAACCAACTAGTGAATTATAGTGAATGAAATCCTATTTCTAGTTTGCTGCTTCTGCTGTGCTAATTGAATGTGGCAATTTCTGCTAGTTTCTCAGCTATGCAATGCAAGTTCTGGATGTTAGTTGTAATTTAGGATGAAGGAAAATAAGAGATGAAACTCAGTTTAGAAGAAGGATGTGTTTTTTTTTATTGTTGGGAATTGAATAGTGCATGTAAACCTCTGGGGAATTGCTATTGTCTCTAAAATGTTCTGCATGTGGTTGGCAAGAACAGCAAGGACAGAAGAAAGTTCAGCTAAAAAATTCATAAAGGCTGTCTGGTGGAATGCATTACAGTCAGCTGTATACCTCTGTGCTCTTATCCCTCTGAACTGATAATTTTTAGCTGAGATGAAACATTCTGAGGAACAGGAGGCTGGCAGATTTGCAACGTAGATTGTTTGAAGGTTTCAATACTGTGACTATCTCATCTTACTGTAAGTCTGTAGATATAATGTAAGCTGGAGTTGCTGAAAAGTGATAGAATGGCTCCGTGTGTACAGCCTACAAAACTGTGAAGAGCTTATTTTCTGTGTGCCGCAGAATCCTGCACGCTTTCCACCTCCTGTCCAGGATAGCAATAATTCACCAGTGGAGCAAATACACTTCAAATTTGTTGAGGATGAGACCATATCTAGTTCTTTGTTTGAGCAGTGGCTTTCACAAAGAGGACCAGTGCTAACTGGGAACTGCTGCCAACACCATCATATGTTTCATGACAAATGCGAAGTGTTCGCAAAGTTGGCACTACAAAATAGAGATACTGTCAATCTCTGTTTAATTCTCAAAATGGCGTGTAGGATTTTAAAGCTTGTGTTGTTGCTGGTGCACTCACATATTAGGTAGCGTTTTTAACGTCCTTGTAATATGGCTGCTTAATTTGGTTATATTACTAGGACATAAACCAAAATTATTCTGAGAATAGAGAATACTAAGGTTTTACTGCTGATCTTTTTCCAATGTGCTGTGTGCAGAAGAAGAGTTTGTCCAGCAGTGTGTGCTGCTATAATCAGAACACAGTACTTTCTCATCTTCTTTTCTATGTACAGTTCAGATGCAGCTGCCACTATTTACCAAACATGAAGGTGTTGTTCACAGTTCTGGGGGTAAGTCTGGGTTCTGCTTTAAAGAATGCATGAGGCATCTCTACTAATTGCACGAATGTTCAGTGTGTATTTACATACCTGAATATTGTGGTGTAGGAGGCTCCTGGAAATTTTAAGGAATTATCTCAGCGATCATTGGATCGGTCTCCAGAAACTCGTGTAACTGACTTGTGCTAAGAATAACTGCGTGATGCTTCCAGTGTTGGAATAATCTGTTCTGAAGTGTTGTGTACTGTAGTCTGACCGTATTTAGGAGACGAGGTAGGAGACCCAAGGAGACTTTGGAAATTTTTGAGCAAGGAGGCTTTGAAGTAGAGCTCATTAACTCCTGTAGGTAGCCCTTATTGCAGATGCAGCAGGACGAGGCAAGCATGTGTCTGTAGCTAGGTCTGCCCCTCTGCAGGAGTGTACGGACCACATAGCAAGTTAAACAGAAGGAGTATATGTTTGCACCTCAGCAGGCTGTTAAAGTAAGTGCTTTAAATTGCTACAAGAAGATTTATTAAAGTTTACTCATTAAACCTCTGAAAGGTGATAGAGGAGCAGGTTCCCCTTCTGAGCCATAGCATCTGTGTTGTACTAAAAGCAAAGGCAACCTATCTGATTTATATGTGAAAATATATTCTCTTGTACTTGCCCTTATTTCCTCTTTGAGTGTAAGATGGATGTTCACTAATTTTACAACACCACCCGCTGTTTCAATAAAATTATTTTCAACAGATTCTGTAAGAAATTTGCTGCTTTAATTAATATGGAATTATCTCAGAAATTAGTGGTACAGACCCTTCAGATTCACCATAGAACTAAAATTAATCAAACTTTTATGTACAGGCTAGAATTGAAGAAATACAGATTAAAATTAAGAAAACCATTAACCATATCATTGTGACTAATTATGACTATATATCCAGTAACCAAGGTGGGGTCAACAACTGTAAGGCTGGCTGTTGCGATATCTGAGCTCAGCCAGTGAGGAGCAGCTAGGTGGCTGGAGGGTAGGATGCTCTCCTTCCCATTTAGTGCAGGCATGCAGCATCTTTTATGAAATACTCCAGCATCCTTGGCAGTAATGATGAGACTGGCCCGGCGATGAGGCTGTGCCTCTGGGAGGTAGAAGAGGCAGGCCTGGAGGCAGCGCAGAGTTGAACTCAGCTCTGCCATAGAGCAAATGAATGCTCTCTCAACACTTGGCTGTTTTTTAGTCATGTCCCAGCTACCTTCCCCACCTCTGGCTTTTTTTTTTGTTTTTTTCCTTTAACTTACTAAGTTACGTTTCTGAACAGTGCAGGGTGACTGATACTGAAGCTTTCACTTATTTTCCTGCTGGTCTCCCTCCTCCTCCTAAATATGCCTAGCTCTAGTTGGGACTCAAAAACAAGAAGTCTTGAGTCCTCTCATAATAATTTACATCTCTGATCTAATGATCAATTGTAAATCAATGTTAAGCTTCATCACTTTTGACCGTTCATGGTATTATGATGATACGAAGACAGTGAAAAGCAATGTGCTGGTTTCACCCTGTATATTTTGATTACTAAAATGGTATTATCCGTGTGGTTCTTTCTTAGTGCTCATGTATAACATTTTTAATAATTGTAAAGAAAAGAAATCCAAGAAAAATCCCTGCCAAGAAACTACATAAAAGCTGAATGTATTAGAATATTCGTGTTAAAATATTTTAGAAGTGCATTAGCTATACAAAAAAATAATTGAAACCTAGGAAATGTAGTGAAAATATTGCACTTCAATAAAATGAAATATATTAAAAAAGAAAACACACGGTTAAAGTCATCCAGACAACCTTAATTTTCTTCTATAATGAGAACCTGAGGGAAATGTGGAGTTAAATTTAGTTTATTTCTGCAGACTCTAAATTTTTTAACCCTTTATGCACAGTTTTACTTAAAAGTACTATGGTTGCTTGGATGCTTTAATCGTTAACTCCTCTACCTTCATATGTTTAGTTTTTTTGTAAGTTTAATCTAATTCTGAGCACTGGAAGTCATGCTTTCTAACCACACAGCTACAAGGTGAAGGAACTAGGGTAAGATCAGACCTATTATGTTCATCTTTTATACAGAGAATACAAAACCTACCGTAATTCTGTCATTTCCTCTCTCATTATGGTATTGAGAGCTCAGATCCATTTTTATGCAGTGACACAAAACAGTTTGCTGCTTAAGTATAGCTTACAGAAGCTACTTTGCAGAATTGATGATCACATATGCCACAAATCAATTGTACCCATGATATTAAAAGGGAAAATTACCTAGATCTTTAAAAATTCCCAAACCTTGGTAAATATCCTTGAGTAATTGTGATATCATTTTCGGTCAATGTGCTTTGACCGGAGGTCAGTCAAAATGAATCACCCGAGGAACCTTTGTTTTCATATTTGTAATCTTTTTTTTGTGCATGCTTATATAGTATGTTGTAACTGAAGAGCAGAAAATCTCATAAAATTTCTACATTAGGAAATCAAAGGGCTTTTCTTTTTTTTTTTCTTTTTTTTCTTTTTCTTCCAAATAACCTCTCTTTTCAACGTTGAAAGGTCTTTATATGAGGAAATTTACCAGAGACTATAGTAGTATAATTATGCCTTGTGGATGCTTTTTAATCTTGCATGAATGCCTGTAGAATTCAAGCGTCCACATGGGGAGTTATACCATCAGAACTATAGGGGCGTAATTATGTTGGTGAATTCTGTATGAAGACAAATGCTTTATGAAAGGGAATTTTATTTTGGCTCTTCACTTTTCAGCTTATTCGTGTTCTGAACTAAAAGGAGTTGATCAAATCAATGAAAGTAATGAAAATCCAATGCTTATCAAGTAGACTGTCAAGTGCTGGGGAAATTGGAAAGTAATAAATATATACATTTCCTGATAACATTCATGTGCGTTTTTGTTCTTATTCTCTCCAGCATCTGAGTTTGTGAGGGGTTTAGTGAAAGGTTAATAAACAAGGTCTGTTCTTTGCTAAGCCTCATAAACTAATACACCCAATAGCTAAACACTGGTAGAATATTAGAGATTCTTAGCTCTCATAAAAAGCAGCTGGGGTTTCAGGAAAATATGACACTGGAGAATTATTTGAATACTTTTTAGTCTCTGTAGGACCTCTGCAGCTAGCACTGAGCAGATCAGCCATTGAATTTCTATATGTGAATTTTCCTATATCCCAGTTAAATTGTAATTCCTTAAGTATGTGAGTCCTAGGACAGTAGTCAAAATGTTCTCTACGGAAGTAAATGTTCTCTACGAAAGTAGACCATTTACATGAAAATAACTTTCAATATGTCAGTAAGGGTGTAGTAACACTTAAAAAAAATTATTTGCAAGATGTGCTTAGAGTGAATTACAAGCATGTCTCAATGTAATTGCTGCATAGACTTTAAGACAAGAAGAGCCCAATCATTTTTGGTGATGTAATCCAGTCCAACCTTAGCATTGACCACAGAGCATCGCTCTGTAAGTCTTGCTTGAAGATCATTATTTCAAGGTGAACTTCATTAGAAAGATGTCTGTTCATATTTAAAGAGTTCAGAGAGAGAACAAAGAGTCCACCACATCTATACCAACACTCACTGTTCAGGTGAAGTCTTTTACTTGTGGTCTGAATTTAGCTTTGACTTAACTTGTTGAATTTTTGCTGGATTAAAAAGCCTTTAGCACTGGACATTATTCAATGAAAATACTTAAAGGCTGGGATCAAGGCATCTCAGCCCTCTTTTGTTGTTCAGCAAATCTCGTTGAGGTGCTTTAGTTTTTAACCGTAAGGCAAGATTTCTGTATCACCAGTTTTTCCTGTAGTTTCTTTCAAGTTTTCAAACATCCTTCTTAAGTAAGGACATCAGGGCTGTCAGCAATGGTATTACTAATGAGAGAATTACAGCACGAGCTGAACAAAAGCATGTTCTCCCCTTTCTGTTTTTGAAGCATGGAGGAAGACATAAGGGTGAATATATTGCTTCTACCAAAATTTTCAGTTTTCATATTTCTTGTCACAAGCCTTTTATGAGAGATGCCTTATAAGGGCTTCCATTGGATATTATGCTTTTCTAAGGCAGGCTTATTAGAGGGATACAGCAAGGTCATACCTTGCTGTGATAACCAGAATATTTGGTTTTGCCCTGGGTAATGTTGCATACAATGGTAGTGCTTCTTTCCTGCTTCATATTCTTTTTATCTGCTAAGATTTCTTTTAGAGTTGAAAATACAGTCTCCAATTTTGTAAATATTGTTTACTTTTTGTTCCAACACGTACAACCAATTTTTTTATCATTAATAAAGTATACATTTGTCATGTGGGCATGAATTAAAGTGAAGTGGGTTACAAGGTAGCATGGCTGTGCCATTTTCTTTATTTCCTACTTTGCCAATTTTTCAGCTGTAAAATTTCCTGGTACTGATTTTTTGTTTTCATCAAAGCATGGCCCTGTATATTCACCCAATATATTCACCCAAGATAGTGAGTAGAATTAGTCCAAAAAGTCTTTCCTGTGAGCTCACTCTTGAAGTGTTGCAAATGGAAGATGAGTCTGGTTTTGGCTACCAGTAGAACTCTGTAAGTTATCTGTTTTGTAGTTAATGTAGAATACAGAGTTTTTTGCATAGTGCTGACATGGTAATCACTGTCATGCAATGGTTAGGTAAGTGTTTCAGAAGCATATAAGTATGTGGTTTTGCAGTTGTACCCCGTCACTCTGAAGCTGTTTCAGGCCTGCTGTGCAAGCAAACTGAAACAAAATATTTAAATTTCCTCTTACTTAGCAATAGTTTCCAGTCTTCCACTGTTCTCTCCAGAGCAGGCCCTGTGCTAGTCATGGTAAGGCCTTAGGTAGACCATCGGAGGAATTTTTTCGATGTCCTGAAAATAATGGGATCAGTTTTATTGTGGTTGTGTGGATGGGTGCAAGAGGCAGGAGCGCTACAGAAATGCATAGAAAAGGGAGCAAGGAAGCCTGTTAGCCTGAGGACTGCTTGCAACGTGACCCTGAGAAAGAGGTGCTTGAAATTGTGAGTAAAGAAACTGTCTCCTGCTGTTTGCTTCCTACTGTGTTTGGGGAAACAGCATATAGTATACATGGTTTGTAAATAAATAGGATTGCATTGAATAAATGCCTATCAACAATTTGAGGCATAACATACAAGACATCAAAAATCAGCTAATTGTTTCTATCTATGTTTACTGACAAAGTTTATAGCAGTATCTTAGAAAGTCCTCAGTGAAGGTGAATGGAGAGATAATGCATTGATGAAACTGAACTAAAACTACACGGCAAGTCTGCTTTTCAGTCTGGAGCCCTAACTGAAAATTATGTATTTCTAGTAGCATTGAGTATTTTTGTTTGTTTTGTGTTTTCTAGACAGAACAAAACCTTGATAGTTACGGAATCATATAGAAAAGCCTGGATTGAAAGGGAGCTCTGGAGATCATCTGCTCCAAGTTCCTGTTGAAAGCAGGAGCTTAGATGAGATGATCAGGGGCCCATCAAGTCCGGTGATTTCCAGGGAGTTCCCCCACTTTTCTGGCCAACCTGTTCAAAGTTTGGTTGCTCTCATGTTGAAGAATTTCTTCTTATACCCAGATGGGTTTCCCCTGAAGCAGCTTGTGTCTATTGCCTCTTGTCACTGGGCATCTTTCTGAAGAGAATCTCCATCATCTCTATAACAAGTGTTGGAAGACTGTGTTCAACCGCCGGCTGTCTCTTCTCCATGCTGAACAAACCCAATTCTTTCAGCCTTTCTTCATCTGTCAAGTTCTGCAGTCCTCTAATCATCCTGATGGCCCTCTGCTAGACCCTCTCCAATTTTTAAATGTCTCTTTTGAGCTAGAAGGACCAAGACTGGACATAGTATTCCAGATGTGGCCTAATAAGTGCTGAGGAGAGTGGAATTACCACGTCCTTTGGTCTGCTGGCTGCAGACTTACTGAGGCAGCCCACAATACCATCTACCTTCATTGCTGCAAGAGCACCAGGCTGGCTCGTATTCAGCTTGCGATCCACCAGTGCTCTCGGGTCCTTTTACCCCCAATAATACTATTTCATTTTTGATTACATATAATGAAAGCAAAGCACAGCAGTTCACAAAGCTTCAGGAAGAAAAGGGAGGTGCTCTCCTTATTTTACCCTAAAGCCCAATGACTTCAGCACTCACCACAGTACGGGAGACCTGGGTTCAGTTCTTTCCTTCTTTTGAAGAGTTGGACCCGTGTTGCTCACAACCCTGAGCGGTGCCCTCGGGAGGAGGCTGTAACAAGCCACAACATATTCTGGGGTTCCTTCAAACTCCCCTGTTGCCACGGTGATATTTTTGTTTAATATACTTTTGATGTTTCTTAGACTAGGGACTACAGGTGTCGTACCTCCTCGGGGATTATTTGTCCTTTGTGCACTCTCTTCTCTTCTCGCTTTGGTTCAGAAATGCAAAAGTCCAGAGAAATTCCCCAAAACTTCAGAGAAGAAACTGTGTTTGCCCAGCTCCAGTGTGATCCTTACAACATACTAGGTCTTCGTGTTTGGTTTCTTTCCTTTGATGTGAATGAACTTGCCTGGAGTTAAGTGATTAGTCATGACTTGAATGGCTCCATCTTGGTAGTGCTGGTGAGTAAGTAGGGGCTACCTGCATTTCATTTTTAAAAAAAGGTACTTATCGTAATACTTTTAGCTTTGAACATGGTGGTACTTGCACCTTTTTATTCTTTTTGTACCTCATATAGCTTTATCTGTATAGTATAGTAACTTGTGGTGGGATAAGAAATCTATTTGTTTTGTTTTAGAGGAGCCAGGAAATATCTAAAAATATTTTCAAGTACCACAGTTTTTTAACAAAAGCAACTTGGGTATAATGTTTGATGTACTGGGTAATAAAAAGTTGATCGATATTCATTGCTACTCTTGTTTTATTTTGGAATCCAAGTGCCAGAATGAAAAAAAAAAACCTGAAAACAAAACCACCACCATTAACACTGGCAGTTTACTTGCACAATAAAAATTGTGCAGTTGACTTCTCCGCATTACATTGCACTTGCAGATATCAAAGTATGAAAAACAAGGATAATTTTAATTTAATTGGTATGTTAAAGGGAAATAATATTTCCATAGTACTTTTAAAAGATAATTTCAAAAAATTAATAATTTCAAAATTTTAAATGAGGATAATTAATTTGGAACTTCTAGTGTACCATGAAAATGGCACGAATTTCCATCCATTTTACTAACAGCAAAGCAGAACGTGTGACTGGTGGGCATTTGTTAAAGGCACGCAGGGGACAAATTCTGTCATAATGGAGAGCACCGCTTTCTAGGACTTGTCCACAATGTGTGAGGAAAAGACGCATTGCCATCAGTAAAACCAGAATGAGGACGACTTCGGAACATCATTAGGAAAAAGAATGCCTTAAATTTTCTAAAGATCTAATCTCAGGAAAATCTTAAGGATATCTTAAGATGGAAATGTCTGCATGGAGCAGGAGATAAATCAGTGTTGGACTTTCTGATGCACCGAGCAGTGTCAGCCACTGATTGCCAAAAACTCGTGGGTACCACAGTACCCTCTACTTTGTGGAAACAGACTTCGGCACCAGGCACTATTATGTGAAACATAAAATCGACCGGTTCATCAGAACAACTTGTTTCCCTAACTGAGTGCTAAAAGGGGAAGTTTTAATGGAAAATGCGACTTCTCAAGGAAATCCTACTGGGTATTCTAAAGGCTATGCTTTAATGAGCACACAAGTAAGTTACCTTGGAGAGGAAAGCTAGCCTGGTAAAGAAGGCACAAAGGTGATAATTAAACAAGAAATCAATATGTTAAGTATGGAAAAGGGGGGCATAACTGGGAATGAAAATTGAATCTACAAAATGTAAATGACTTTTAGAGAAGATAAAGGTAATAAGGAATTATTACTGGCCAGTAGAGCTTAAGACAATAAGAAGGCATTACAAATATATTAGGAACAAAAGAACAACTAAATCAAGTATAGATTTCAGTCTTGCAGAAAAAGACAGAACAGATCCAATGGCTAGAAATCAAAGCTTGACAAATTCAATCATTATAAAGATGCAGTGAGGGTGATTACACATAGGAATAATTTCCCAGTGTAGGTAGGTGGTAAGCTTGCCATTGCTAGGAATTTAATCCAATTGGATACACTTTAATGTGACTCTGGGAATAGGCTTGTGAGTATCTGTGTGGATGGCTGTGGAGGTCATTTCGTCTATGCAATCCGTACATCTGTGAATTTATATTTGTTCTTTGTCACTCCCTTCTTTCATAAGCTGTGGAGGAGAATAGAAAGCTCTCGTTGCCCTCAACGTGTTCCACATGCTCAGCTCTACATTAAGACAATGATTAAAAAAAAAAAAAGTCTCATGCTTCAGGGCTACAGCTGGCTGCCTGCAGAAGGCGAGAGGCTGATTCTCTAGGTTAATTCTGGATTTTTTAATTTCATTTTTCTCTGAAGCCTTAGGGATGGGCATAGCTGGTCATAAAACCTTGGAGAGATGGGGCCAATTCTCTGCAGTGGAGTCCTCTCTTTTAAATAGCTGCTATCTTCCAGCTGGCTGTGGGATCAGGCAGTTTCTTCCCTAAGTCAGGGTAGCAAGGACTTTGAGGTCTTTTTGCTTTCCTCTTCATTATGACATCTATGCATATCTGAGATTGTAATTATGATCATTTGGGCATATCTCATAGAATCAACTAACTATCATTACTGGAGCCTGGGGCAGAGGCATCACAGCCTTTTTTGGCGTTCATATTAGCTTAATTTCTTCAAGATTGAATTTTTTTTTTTTTTTTTTTTTTTCTCTGCATAACCCAACTCACTGGGAAAAGCAGCGGTAAACGGGTGAAGCATTATGTCACATACAAGACAGCAGGTTGCCTGTTCTGGTTTAAATTCTACTGATTTCTAAAGATCTTGCCAGCTTAATTTTGCTGCAGTAAGAGTTATAGGTGACAAATACTGTTTCTTTTTTCAAAATGGGCTGATGCCAGTTGTGAAGCTTGACGGAGTTGCAGAGCTGCCATGCAGGCTCCTCGAGTGCCGCTTTGCCAGCTGCATGCAGCAGCTAACAAAGGGTTTGCTGTGCTTGCAGCAGCGTTGCTTCTGAGTCCGGCTTTCCTTCTGCAGCCCTCCCCGCCTTTTGTTTAAAACCTGCCCCTCCAAAGCAAAAATAAGAAACCTCACTAATACTACAGTGCCGGAGAGGGAGGATGCAATAGCTTTTCTTATTGTTTTGGCTCTGCTGAATTGCAATGGCAGTGAGCGGAAAGAGGGATGTCAGGAGTTACTGGCAGCCAGGCTACCTATCGTCATCTCCTAAGAGGCAAACYGGTCTGCCAGCGTTCTGCCTGGTGGCCGTGCTGGCAGGTGGCTCTGGTCTTACACTACTCTCTGTTGCACACGTGTGAAAGTACTCGCTTGCTTCACGATGATCCTCCTTTCTGTATGGGAAGCTGAGGCTGGCAACAGACACCTATTATCATTCCGCGAAGCTGTGAAAAGAGACCTGCTGTTTCATCAACATCAGCATGTTTTCTTCTTACGCGGGTGAAGGAAAGGCAGCCTCCATCTTACGTGAGCCATTAGGTATTCTTTTTGTGGGTCCAAAGGAGGGACACGTTTTCAATTGCTACTTGTTGTGTGCAAGTGGAGTTGGCATGTGCTTTTGTAAATAGACATACTGGCTTATCGCCTAAGTCGCCTTACGTATCAGCTATCGTATGGCTTATCATATCTCATTGGTTTGCCTCACATATAGCATTGCCATACGATATATATATGGTTAATCATATATCATGGGCTTATCTTGTACCCATCATCTAACAGGTGACTGAATACCCATCTGTAGCTCTTTGTGCTTGTACAGAGGTTTGTACACGGGAGCTGCAAGCGAAGGTAAGTCCATCTGGAAAATTGGAGGTAGATGGATTGAGAGAGATGAAGGGAAAAACCCAACAGATCCAGATTATTCCTTGAATGGCAGAACTAACGAGTACTGGTTTGCTCTTGCTTTGAGGTGCAGTATGTCATGTTCATCACACTGAAGTGCCCTCTACTATGGTACCTTCCAATTTTTCCGTGTCATCATAGTGAGATTCCTTACTTCCCCTTAGCTCCGCTGCCACAGTATTGCATTTTGTTTTTTCCACGGCTTTTAGCTGCCGTTGCTTGGCCTAATGACTGGGAATGACCCAGCAGACACTGTTCTGGAGATGCATGCATGCAAGGTGGCCAACCTGTACGTGTCCAGCATGGTCAGCAGCTGCTACCAGCTGAACCTAATCGACTGCCCTTCTCCTCTGCTAGCAACAAAATTAATGACTTTGGGAGCTGCCTTCCATGATGTGCTGAATGTTGTACAGGTCTGTTGTAAGATCTTACTATTTTAAAAATGTCTACTCTGTTCAATTTGTTTGAAGCTGAACAGACATGACAGAGAGACAGTGTGATGCACGCAAGCTTCATTTCCTCAGGAAGCCAAGCTAAAAAAAAAATCTGCCTAGGAAAATTTTTTTCCAACATTTGAGAAGCTTGCCATTAATTATCGAAATGAAGAAGCAGAGTGTGCTAACACAGTGTTGTTTCAAACCATCAGAATCAATCTCTCAATAAATAGACCTGCTGAAAAAAATACATAAACCACATCAGACTTGTGCACTGTGTGATGTTCCTTTTCAGCTTCTGTATCTGGCCTTGTCGTAACAGCCTCCAAACCTAAAAATCACCCTCCCTTACCCAAACTCTACAGGATACACAGAATTTAAAAGGAACGTTTTATTCCTAAGGTGTCAGAGAACCTCTCTCTTTAAGGTTGTTTATTCAGAGCGAGTAAGTCGAACTAGATCAGCCTGAATTAGGGTGACGTTCTTCAGAGTGCCCATGTTCCTGGCGCTCGTGGGGCTCAGCATCTCTGAAGGTCTGCTACTCTGCAAGGTCTCCTGCCAACCCTTCTGTTGTGGTTTAGCCCAGCAGGCAGCCAAACACCACACAGCCGCTCACTCACTCCCCCCACCCAGAGGGATGGGGGAGAGAATCGGGAAAAAAAAAGTAAAATTCGTGGATTGAGATAAATACAGTTTAATAAAACAGAAAAGGAAGGGAAAATAATGATAATAATAATAATAATAATAATGATGATACAATATGCAAAATGAGTGATGCACAATGCAATTGCTCACCACCCGCTGAGTGATACCCAAGCAGCGATAGCTACTTCCTGGACCATGCCTCCTATTTATATATTGAGCATGATGTCATATGGTATGGAATACCCTGTTGGCCAGTTGGGCTAGCTGTCCTGGCTATGCTACTTCCCAGCTTCTTGTGCACCTGCCAGAGCATGGGAAGCTGAAAAGTCCTTGATTGGTAGACTATTTAGCAACAACTAAAAACATCAGTGTGTTATCAACATTATTCTCATACTAAATCCAAAACACAGCACTAGGAAGAAAATTACCTCTATCCCAGCCAAAACCAGGACACTTCCTCTTGGCCTTTGTTGCTCAGAGAGCTTCTGCCCTGTGACAGACGTATTTGCACATGCTTTGCAGAGTCATTTTGGATTCATTGATGCAAAAAGATGAAGTAAAATATGCATTTCTTGTATCACTGTTTCTATTGCTGTAAAGTCAGTATTTTAAAGGCTCTAAAGTTTCTGGGAATGGATTTTTGATTTATTCTGAGAACCAACCTTCTGGTGTTTATTCACTTGCTGTCTACCTTCTGAAGGTCAGTCGGGAACTACAGCTTTTACAAATCATCCCTTGTATTTTGGGTTAATCCAGGCCTTCCTGCACTTTACTCGTTTGTTGTAAATGCAGTTTATAATTTATACAGAATGTGGTTCATCAGCCCTGTGACTAGGAAATGTTAAAAGAAAACATTCAGTCATAGTTTATGCATCTGGTGATGCAGACTGGGGTTTTTAGCAGAACCCAGAAGAATTAGGCATTCAAATTTCATTAAAATGCTGTGGAAGTGAAGCATATAAACTCTATTAAAAAGCACAGTCATTATCTATAACTCTTGTTTTTTCTCCAGTTTAATTTGTGCATAAGCATGCTTAGGGGAGAGAAGTGGACGAGGCTGGTTTTGCACACCTTGCCTTCTCGTTAGTGCTGAGGAGCAACCCTGCCTTAGAGCTTGAGCACGATGCAGCTTTCTCACCTCTTCCATTTTTAAATGCAGCTTCATGTACCCATCTAACTACTGATTTTATAATTAAAACATTATTTTCATAACCATAGAAATTAATGTAAATATCTGATCAATGAAACTGTTCATATAAATAGTTTGGTGAATGTGATTTTGAAAATACATTATCTATATATAGATGACATCCTGGGAATGATTTGTACCTTTTCGCGCTCTGAAATGTTCGGGRAGACAAAGCTGAAAAAAAGTCACTTCAGAAAATAAACTTGTACTGCAGAATGTAAAAGAATTGGATATATTGCTTTTAAATACAAYGCAGTGTGACTAAAGATTACATGTAATATACTGTCAGATGTCTAGCAAAAGCTTCCTCTATATGCAAGAATCACTAAAGTACAGTATGAGAAATATGATGAAGAACAAGATGAGAGATCAATTAGTTACACAGTCAGGTGAAGAAGAGTAAGTAGGGAGCGGAGTTTGTTCTGAAGCCAGAAGGGATTGCTGCAGCAGTACGGAATATGCTTGCTGGAGGAAGGAGTTAATAATTGTGCCAGCAATGTTCAGCCCCTATTTATTGCAAGAGAGAATTAATGGCTTTCCTGCCTGGTGCTGAAAATAGAAGCCAAATTTAAGTTGTTTCTTGAAGGCAGATATAATTAGATCATGAAACTTCTGGCTTTTGGGTCTAAATAATAGGGTAAGAATGGCCACACTAAATCAGAGCAGGGTACGGTCTGATTCTTAACTGTTTCTTAGGGGTGAGAATAGGACAAGCACGGAGTGATGCTTTCCCCAATTTCCAGCTGTGCGCAATGCACATACTACTTAAACTGCAGATTTAAGTGCATTATATATTTATTAGCCCTTGCTGAATCCTTTCTCTATAGATTGTTCTAATTATTTATTAAACCCACTTATATTTTTGTTAGCCACAACATTCTTGTAGTAATGAACTATACAGTGTAGCGATGAGTTGTGTAAAAAAATATTTGTTTGATTTAAATGGTAATATTTGGTGCCTGCTAAGTCTTATGATATGAGAACAATTGTTCCTTACTTACTATCTATGCTATTCTCACTTTTATATACAGTTATTTCCTCTTAGTCATCTCTTTTCCAAGTTGAAAAGTACTTTCATCCATCCTCATACAGTTATAGTAGTATACTGCTATTCATCTATGTTGTCCAGCATATACCATTCCTATCTCTAATAAACCTTTGGATATGGGTCAGACCTAGGTAAATTATTTCGGATGTGGGTGCAGTCTGTGTTTATACAGTGGTGTAATATTTTGTCTTTTGACTTTTCATCCTTACATAATGATTTGTAACCTTTAGTTTGCATTTTCTGTCTGCCAGTGAGCACTGGACAGATGTTTTCAGAGAGGTCTCAACAAGGAGTCCGAGATTCTTCCTGAAGTGATAATAAATAATTTATTTATTGTTTATCACTGTGTATGTGTGGCTAGGTTTTTTTTCCCCATATGTATTACTTTGCATCTATCGATATTAAATAATGTCTACATTTTTGTCGCTGAATCACTCGGTGTTCAGTATAACAACACCTTTTGAAGTATTGACTGTTCTGAGTAATGTATCATCAGCAAACTTCGCCGTCTCATTATTAATTCCCTTTTCCTGATCATTTATGAATATACTGAAGAGTACAAGTTCAAGTGCAGATCCCTGATCGCTTCTCTCCCATGGTGAAAACAATTTATTACTACGCTCCAACGCATCATTAATCTACTAAAGAATTTTCATCCTTCTGATAACTTAGTTTCTTTAAGAGCCTTTAGAGAGAGATCTTGTCAAAACACTTTGACTTCTGGAAATCCAAGAACATTATAGCAATCCGCGTTTCCAATCTGGCTGGCTTCTTTAAAGAACTATTAATATCATCAATTTCATCAACCAACAGTAAATTGAAAAGCCCAAATTTAGTCAGGTTTCTCCTTCTGCAAATAATACATTATTTGTATACTAAGAATATCTACAAGTACGTTCATTATTAGTACCAAGGCTTCTAGCCATTAGTGACAATTTCTGCAGAAAAGTTATTACTATGCTGCCAGGAACTCCGGAGTGAGGTGCAGATTTTCATTGACCCCRAATGGAGCATGGTTTCTTTGCGATAGAAGTCTTCTATTTATTTTCTGTAAATGACACATCCCTGAAGCAACAGCGAGGGAATGAAAGTTACATTTTATCACAGTAGCATGTGCAGAAAGGTGAACTGCTAAAGTCCCTGTTCATAACGAAACTTGGGCCAGCCATGAGTTCCTAAAAAGCTTGCCTGCAGGTGCTTAATTTTTTTTATTTAAAAATTTATATCTGAGCTTTATGAACTTCTGATTAAACTTTTAAAATAAATTAAGGGTGAGAGGATTAGACGGGGAATTGGAAATGAACCGTTGTATCTTTTGCCTCTAGCTCAGCATTTTGGAGGCAACCCAAATGAGATGTGACAAAGTGCAGCACGCTCTTTTCTTTTTGCTGATCTACGTGTAAGTGGAGTTTGGTCTCTGCCAAGTTCTTTGTGTGTGAATGGCCACGTCACTATCCCTGCTACTGTAATTAGCACTAATTAGCCCTTTATTAGAATTTAAAATAAATAGGCCATGATTTAGATATCACAGAGACTAAATTATCTGCTTAGATGATCCACCCAGACTAGATGAACAGCTTGCTCCCCCTAGCCCTCCCCTTTTCCACCATTTGACAGAAGTTATGAAGATATGTTTTAAGTGGCTGATATGTCCAGCTCCCATGCTGTGCCCTATTTGAAATTTAAACTATAAAATCCTGTTGAAGGACAGTTCCTGAGTGTGAGTTGAATGAAGTTGTGTTTTAGTCTGTTACGGGTCGTAGTTGCTATGGGACATTTCCTTCCTCTTTGGAAGATGTGAAGAACTTCAGAGGAATTCCTCATCAGTAGATGTTCAGAGAGGTGCTCCTACTTCTTCAACCCCCGGTCTAAACTTCACACCRCTCCTTCTCAAGAGAATATAGTTAATCTAGGTTGGCCCTTGCTTATCATGACTCTGATGCTGTTTCTGCTCCCTGTTGCGCTGTCTTGCTGCCAGAATATCTTCAGGCCTGTAGGTACTACTGAGTCGTTTCTCCTGGTCTTCTCCCGCTAAAGAAGACATCATGCACTAATAGATGTCCTGGGAGAGGAAAGGAAAGTGCACTTCTTCAGAGAGACATTGGATGCAGCTTAGCGTCAGCACGTGTGCGGCCTATGGACTCTTTGGTGACCACCCTACCCCTTTCTCTTTGCTTGACTCTGGAACCCCAGCTGATTCTTCTCTYTTCCTCAACGCACCTACTGGATTTTCTGTAGTTGCCTCCGTCTGAACTTTTCCTCTGCTCCTTGTAGAGAAGAGGAAGGCCTAGCACCTGGAAAAGGGCCAGTCCTTCAACCACACTGCTTTCCAGTGCTCTGCCAGGTCAGCCGAGACTGCAGTGGGCTGGTAAGCCTGATCCTGCTGCARTTCAGAGCACAAAACGATGTACAGTGCATATGAGGCTTCTGGTCAAAGTGTGATGGCACAGGAAGCTGTCATTGCTCTACTGGGGTGGTGGTCATTATGCAACTAGCCTCTACATTGTGGTAATGGGAAAAATATTGATGGCTTCAATGTCTATTTCATTGGATTATTTCAAAAGCGATTGGCATTGGTGCTGGAGTTAATGACATGTGATGGACTACTGCACCGCTTTAAAAATCCTACATGTTATGCCAGCAGCATGCAGGTTTTCAGTCTTCAAACACAGACGCATGCCTTCAAACAACAGAAACRCTAGATGTTATTCTGGAAATAAAGAGAAGCAGCGTGAATCTGCTTTTCCCRTATTTTCAACAAGTTATTGGCTATTTTAGGTCTTGGATCAAAATTACTATTTGGACGTAGTTTCAGAACAGCAAAAACCTGCCGGCTCTTTCAATGCAGGTAAAAACTTAAGCTGTCAATGTGCAATTCATGAAACAACTGGAATTTCAGCAGTCAAGTACGAGACATTTCTTGCTTCCCACGCTAGGTCAGCACTTTCTTGTAGAGATAGTTTGTGTCATCAAGATGCGCTTTATGGCGGTGACTCATTTGTGCATTTTGGAGTTCAGACAAAGTCTGTTAGCTGTCTTTTCTCTGTTACCTTCCACATGTTTTCCCTGCATTCRTAACAGCGTGATTCTGCCTGCTGTCTGCAAGTGAAACAGCTTCTCATCTACATCTTCCTTACACACAAAGAGGCTTATAAGTGTATCAGGCTATGGCTGAGAAACCTAGATTACGTGCCACCTGAAAACAATCACTGATTGTTCCAAAACGACCTTGCTTAATAGGGGTGGGTTTTTTGTGCTAGTCCAACTATTTTGACAACTGCTACAGCTTGTAAACATGGATATAATTATACGGGGATGAAGATCCCTAATAATGAAGAAGTAGTCCTTCTTCTGTATAGAAGTAACTATGCCAGTACAGCTATGCTAATATCAGCATAACTGCAATACACAAAACCAGATGTACCATTTTAACTATCTCGGTATTGTTAAAATGGGCAGTGTAACATTTCTGTGTATATAAAGCCTTAGAGCAGAGAAATGCTCAATACGTTCTCCCTTTTGGAAGAGTATCTATTACCTTAGGAAGACAGTAGCCGCCTCGACAACGTGAAGCTTTGCTCAAACTCTATCAGTTCAATTCTGTCTATGTAGTCAGACATGAAATTGAGTTACAGTGGCTTAATGGGTTACCCCATGTCAGTGGAGATGAATCTGTGTGCAATCCAGTAGCCCATCACCAACACGAGGCAGAAATCATTAGATCAAACAACTCCATTTCGCAGAGGCTTAAATGATTTTTTTTTTCCTCATGTTTGCTTGTGGTCTAAGAATGTGCACAGAGTCTCTTACTATGCTCAGCTGAAGCCTAGTAAGTTATTAAATAGTAGTAAGTTGATCTTGTGACTGATCTCCAAATTAAAATTTTGAAATAATTTAACTAGATCAGTTTTAAATAGGTGATTGGGGACTGAAAACGTGTATATAAGCAATGAGTCTGTCCTATATGGCGATAAAATAAGACCTTTAGTGACTGCATTTGGCTCGCTTGTATACTGATGACTGGATATTTTCAGAGGAGGCTTAGAATCCACAATTTCCATTTGAAATGTTTTCAGGTGTGTTTAGGCAGCTTTTTCCCATTTATCCCTAGAATTTCATGTGTGTGCTTGTTTCAAGAAAATTACATGATTGTTTGGACTTCAGACAATTTTACCTTCATATTGAATCTTCTTTTTTATTTTTCTCAAACTGTCACAGATTTACTGACGTGTAAAGAAGCCCCTTTGGAGAGCCAAACCACAACACTTTGGAACAGACAGCTATGTTTGGGTTTGATTCTGAACAAAAACTCGCTCTTCGTTTCATAAGTTTTATTAAAAGAGATAAAAGAATTATTATACAAATGTTAAATGGATATCTCATCTCTTGATGACAATTATGGCAAGAATGTTACCGTCAATTGTAATGCCTGAAAATGTTGTGAGAACTTCAAGAAACCAAGATCTGACTACACATCGTCAGGTAATGCCTCTGGGGTAGCGTACGGAAGAAAAAGAGGGTTCTGCTCTTTCAGAATTAAGAAAGATTGTGGTCATATTAAAGTTTTTGTTAGCTTCATCTTAGCTGATATACTGAAGACCAGTATAATTTGCAAGAGAAATTTGAATGTAAATATTGTCAGCATTTTTTCACACTTTTTCATTGTGAAACAGAAACCATTGAATGTAATGAGAAGGAAGTTAAGAAACTCCCTCTCAGGATACCGTGAGTTTCTTACTTATTGCCACACCCTGTCAGCAATAAACAGMTCTCTTAATTGCAGCTAATCTGGATTTCTTTAAATGCTGTACTGCAAGCAGCCGGCCAAATTCTGTTTAGCAGCAATGTTCACAGTTGCTGCTTGGATCCAAAAACTCCTGAGGTCAGAATTTTATCATCGCTTCTTTAGCTTACTAGCAGATTCTCCCTCTTAGTTTTGAGGGCTGTTGGGTTTTTTCCTTGCTTTAAGAAAAGGGAGAGGAGAGAAAAGAGAAATAAATAACAGCTCTAAACGTTGAGGTATTAGCTATAAAGCTGACTTATGATGGCAGTGGAAATTTCCCTATACTTCAGTCCTTGGGGGGAGCAGCATTTAGGCAGTAAGAATACTTCCATAATTATGCTCATTGCTGTTTGGTCTCTTCTTTAAGCCGTGAGCAAAAGCACCAATACTCTTTTCAAATAAGATGGACCTTGAGACTAATTTCTCATCAACCTCTAAATAACCTGTCAGTAGTAACTTACTTCTGGTTTACCTGAATTGGATTAGGACTGACAAGGTGGAGGTAGGACGCTTCGCTGGAAATCTGGCTCCCATGAAGTCAGTTTGCCAGTACATTGTCGAAAAGTTTTACCAAGTTGTTTTTTATCTTAATCTTTTTGCGACATTTATTTGCATAATTCATTCCTTACTGTAAATTTTATTTCACAGCAACTGCATTGCTTTTTGTAACACTGCTGTGAATGAAGCAAGCCTAAGAATTTTCCTTTGCAGTTTTGCTTTTTTTCTGTGTCTATTCCTATTTATAGATAGGGATGGGCCCAACTGCCTACCTTTTGATAAGTAAAGAATAAAACAGTTAAATTCTATCAGACCTGTCAGAGTCAATCTAAGAGAACATGTTATTTTTAGTCCTACTTACTTTTTGGATAAAAGCTGCTTCAAGGAAAAAAGATCAACATATAACTGAAATTAATCCCTTCACAATCCCTACTCTGCCGTGTAATTCATAAATTAATGGATCATGAAAAGACCTTGAAAGAGTGTTATCCATCAGAAATAATACCTTTGTATGTGCAGTGCCTATATCCCAGAAAACCTTGTGTTGAATTTGCCTGTCTAGGAGCCTGGAATCCTTTTGAGAAAGGTTGAAAGAATCATAAAATAAGTTTATGTTGCTCAGTGCCCAAATGTTATAAATGACTAACAAAATCTGAGCAAAACAGTAAATCTAATCTTTTGCAACATGTATATTTAACAGTCATAAAATCTACTTCTGAGTTTGTTGATACCAGACTTTTGTTTTAGATGCTGCATGCCATATATTCAAATTACTTAGACCTCTGGGTAAAGCTAATTTTTCTTCCTAGAACCAAGTGTATAATTTCCGAGGTGACAAGAAATCTCCCACAGAAATTGTGGAATAATAGAATCAAGCAAATGCTTGCTATTCAAAATAGATTTACCACCACAGTATCTGAAAACCTTATCGTAAGGGTAATAAGCAAAGCATGACTACTCATCTGTCTTTTTTTTTTTTCCCCCACCCACTCTGCAGAGGAAGAAATGTGCATATTAGAATAACGTGGGTTTGTTTTGATGAGTTTTTTCCAATAACATATATTGTGATATGCAAATGTGTATGTAAATGAAGAAATGTGCTTTGCATTTGGGATAAAAAGGGGTCAAGCACTTTTCTAATTTTTATTAGATCTTCAGAACTGGGCCTCAGGAAAGCCCTAAAACTCTTCTCCCCACAGTGAGTTTTAATTTTACTGTGTAGCTTTCATTGTGTGACTGTTGACCATGGTCTCTTCTCTGGAAATTTATCGGTCTTGGTCCCAGGCCACGAAATGCCTTACAGAGCGAGACTTGGCGCACTCATCATTCTGTGGGGAGCTGGGGTAGAAAGCTGAAACCCGGTGGGTTGTGCTGGCGATAGCTTCTCTCGCGGAGGAAGTGACCTGCTGCGCTCCTGGCTCGCTGGACTCGCCGCGGCGCTGCGAGGTCTCTTGCCCAGGGTATGTCCTGTAGCTGGGGTCAAGGTGAGCACTGACATGAATAACCATGGTCAGGTTGTCGTCTGTCGGCCTGGCAGGGAGTCTCAGGCACCGCCGGAGTCGGGATGGATGTTGCTGTGCAAGAGCTTCCTAGCTCTGAGGAATGCAGGAGCGCTCCTGGAGCATGGACTGAGCTGCCAAATCGCTCCACCATAGTCTTTCTGTTTGCTTATGCTTCATCTTGTGTAGAAATCGCATTGACTGGAAAAAAGTAAGAATGCGTTCTGTTTTAATAGGACCAAAATTGTAAACTCTAAACGAAGACTTTAAAAACACAAACTTGTGCCATTAAGCTGCTTCTACATGGCCTTTGTGTTCTTGCTGAATTATTTTCAGAATTAGTTTTGGACAATTTTATTTCCTTTTGGGTGATACATACAGACTGCTATGAGATTGCAACTTGGCTGTCCTCTTACCCAAGTGCAAATGGGATCAAAATCAGGGAAGGAAACACACGCTGCAGTGATTTCATTGCACAGATGCAGCCCTCCTTCCCTCCCCACCCCAAGTACAGCTGATGCGGTTGAACAACGAGGGCAAGCTCCAGGCATCACTGTGCTTGTGGCAGGATTGCTTTTGACCTCACTGCTCCTCAAGATGCTACTTCCTATGCCGCTGCTGTTTAGTAGAAGCTGGCTCTACATTTTGGCGTTGACTACCAGTTGGTTTGACCTCTGTAGCCCTAGCTTGCTGGCAGCTGACTGCAGAAGCTGTTTTTCCCTCCCTATATAAAGTATGTTCAACCACAGGTCTTTTAATTTGATAAGTAGAAGCGCCACAGTTTTGAAGCTTTCATTTCCTTCACCAAGCCTGAAATAATTTGAGTTAGTTGATTGCCAGGACAAAGTCAGATCACTGTCTGTTATAATGAGTTTTAGGAGAGGAGCTGTGATGTGTACTCCATCTGAAAATGGGGTGGTTTTGTTTCATTAGTATAAACTTTGCCATGCGATATGGAAACAATAAATTGTGGACATCTTGTTCCAAGAACTGTATTTTTATGGCACAGGTGCTGAGAGCACCAGATCGTTGCACTTGGGTTGTATATAAATCCAAATAGATAAAACCTAAGTGCGTGCTCTATTTATTATGTGTAGATTTAAAGATCTTATGTGTTGGTATTAGTTAGATGTAGCTTGCACCAACGTAAGTTTTAGAACAGAAAGTTATGTCTGGATGCATATTCTACAACATCATTTCTAGTTTGTAATTATTGCCTAACACATTTAATACTTCTGTGCCCTTCAACTCTGTAACACTGTCTCATGGGAAGTAAATGATTAATTCTCTTACTTCATCCCAAAAGGCAAAGGTAGTTTTTGTCATTCCTTAATTGTACGCTTGCATATATAATAGAAAAAAGTAGTGTACTTTTCTGCCTATTCTATATATAGTGTCATGCAGAACATAAGACACACTCGCAAATCTGGAATCTCAGTCAAAATACTTACAAGTTGTTTCCAATCTTGTGTAAAAGCTTCCCACAGCCACATGAGGAATTCACTTGTGAAAAACTCCAACAGCTGTATGGCAGATCACTCCAAGCTAACAAATAATCCAGTAAACTTTCACTTCACAGCAACACAAAGTTTACCTCCACAAGTAAGGTCAGTATCTTCTGAAGCTTTTTGAACGGACTAGCACCGGTATCACTTAGGTCCTGGAGCTGCATGGCTCTGTGAAGACTCTCACTAAAATCTGAAGATGAACATACTTTTATTTTGTAGGAGCTGGTTATACACTTTCAGCAGAACCTTTTCTTTCTGCCACTCAGCATGTGATGCTGTGACAGTCCTTAGGATTCTTGAAATGCAAGGAAAAGGCAATGGTAGTATCCTGGTGACCCTTCCCCCCCCGTCTCACCAGCTAGCAGTGCTGTTCATATTTACTGCCACATATGGATGATGTTATAGCCAGAATCCTTTTACATCTACAGAGCTGTAGGGTGTTACATCCCTATCTGAGGCATTATCATCCCAGCTTTCTTGCTAGTGATGCTTTTGCACCTTCAGTACAAGGCTGGGACTTACAAATAAAGTTAGGGCTTTATTTAACCTGTTGACCATCTGTACTGTATACACACTGAAGTGATTCAGGCAAAATACAAAATGACTGAAGCTTCTATCAAAATCCAAAGTGGAAATGAATATTTGAGGTTTTACACATCCAAGCTTCCCCTGTTTCTCGGGTTTTGGTACTTAGTGTACTTGGCGGCTTTTGGAAGGGTCAGAAAGTAAAAAAACTAAAATCCATGGGGCCATTTCAGTTTCAATAATCATCTGCCCAACACTGGAAATCTCAAAACAACTTCAACTGATCTCAGAACAACCTCTCAACCCGAGAGGAAATGGCTGAGAACTTTGTATGAGTTTAAATATACTCTAGTGATGGTATTGTAATTTGGAGGGTGGCCAAAGTGATACAGGAGAACAGGAGGCACCGACTGATGAGAGAAAAGTTGTATAAATAATGCATGTTACATGTGCCTGAGCGGTGATAGTGCTTTATGAGCCCACCACAGGAGCACTGGTTAGCTGGGTGGACCAGAAGCCACCTAAGAACAAATAAGGTAGCTGGGGCAAATTCAAGTCAAGAAGTTTCTCACATTTACCCACTAAACCAATCTAAATAAGCTCCCAGCAACAAAACAGTTAATGAAAATATTACAACAGTGAGTTTCAGGTTGACTTGGTAAAGACATTTCTGGCAAACAAGGTAGCTGCAGAAATCATTTAACGTATCTCCACACGCTGGTGTTTGAACAGAAGAGGACAGGACTCTTGGGGTGGGGCAGTTGTGATAGATTGTTCCCCTGCAAAGAGTCTCACCAAAATAAGATTTTAGCCTGACAGTATGGACAGGAGTGTTGTCCTTATTCCTTACCCCAATGCAGCAAGCCATGTGTCTCCTCTTTCAGGAGACAGACAGGTGTCTAGCAGGCAGATCCCACTGTGTGAAAAAGATGGGAGGTGTTTGCCTTCACTAATTTGTCTGGTTATCAAGCTCAGTTATTACCCACCACTGGGTCCCAGAGCAAGGAGTGAATGCTTTGCCGAGGTTTACTGGTCTTCGTGCCAACCTCTCTCCAGTGATGCACTATTAAAAGTGGAAATCATAAAGCTATCAGAGCAGGGACTGTAACATGTACGAGAAATGTGACAATTCACACTTCATCATTAAATTGACAGGGAGATTAAAGAAGGGTTGCTTTTATAAAATGAAAATGAGGAGTACAGCGTGGTAAGAGGTAATCTGCCTTTTACTAGAAATGGAAGACCTGAAACATGAATTCTTRTGTTTGTACTGGATAAGATCCTATCCAATGCTTATGACATCATATGTGAATGTTGGATGGAAATAAGATGATTTACATTTATTTTATGCCACGTAATGTAATGATCATCTAAAAAATCTTTCCTTTGTCATGATTTAAAAGTAGATCATACCATGCCAGGGAAAATATGGAAATAACAGATTTTGTGAACACTGGGTGTGTGCATATATATTATCTTATAAGGCTTACAGCTTATGAGGATGTAGAAGAGGAGCTGTTTATTCTCAAGATGACTTTAAAGTATTAATTTTTTTGAATGCTCCTTAATAAAATTGGTACTTCCGAAGAATTTAATTTAGAAAATTAAAAGTTTTCTGAAACAACCACCAATTCTTTTTAGGCTTCTTTTTTAGCTAGTTATGCATACTTAGATGAGAGTAGAACTTGCCCTCAAAGTTGTTAAAACTATGTATGTTTTGGATGGTAAATAATTTCTAACAGCATCTATAAACCATTGTATTTACATTCCTGATCTGTATATATTTGCTCACACATCTGACTATATTAAAAACAAAAACCACAAAAGAAAACAAAGGAGTCACAGAGGCAAAGTATTATCCATATCTGTAGATACACGCCATAAACTTTTTATATAAAATGAGTGGTTTTTTTCCCTAATGCTTGTATTTTTCATGCTTTGTTTTTCTAACTCAGAGTGCTTCAGATCAGGATCTCGGTATCTGATGGTGGAACAGCTCCATGAAGAGAGATTGTAAGCAATGCTTCCTAGACTAGTCGAGAGCCTGTGGGGCAGAACACTCATTTGGGTAATGAGATAATATCACCATCAGGTCTTAAACAGGAGTCTCCAACATCAGAGTCTTCACCACCATGCTACTTGCTATTAAATCTTTGTGGTCTGTTTGGTGTTTTCCTGAACGTATTAAATCTTTTCTCACCAACATGTTCTCAAGAACTAGTATGGTCTTGATGATATGATTCATTTGACAGCATTTCCAGATTTCTTAAAAAAAAAAAAAAAAGAAAAACTCAATTAACTCTAGGCTATTTCAGTAATATATCACACATTGCCATTCTAAATAAATTTGATAGACTGTAAGTATATATGTGTCCCATGTTTGCCATCATAATTCTGTTATCCAGTTAAAAACTATGCTTCAAAAAGCATGAAATAGGCTTAAAATAGATGTAAAAATGAAAAAAGTTAAGTCCTTTTCATGTGTTTAGTGTTCTTCTTGACCATGCAATTGTATCACATTTTTAAGCTTTAACTTTTACACCCGTGATAGCTTGAAATGTACTTGATTTTTGTTAATGAAAGGTGGGATCTTCTTCTATTCCCTTCTCTCTAGGAATTGTGGCTCTAAGATAGCATGATGACTCATTAGAATATTAAGAGAGATAGTGATACTGCTCAAAAGAAAGTGGTACCAAATGATGCGTAGAGGTCTCTTGATGCTACACTGCCATGGTGTCATTGGTGGGAAATTCTTCAGTGAAATAGATTCAAATGAGTATTTCTTAATAAAACACAATTTTGATTTTTTAAAAAATATTTATTTTATTGCTGAACTTGAAGTTTTGACTGTGTTGCAAATTTTGATATCACCAGTTCAACGTAGATAAATATAAGTGATACCCTGGAAAAAAGCAATCTTAACTCTCCATGTAAAGTGATGGGCTCTGAATTGAACGTTACCACTTAGGAATGAGATCTTGGAATTACAATGAATAGTCTTATGAAAGCACCAGTTTAATGCTCAGTAGCAATAAAAATGTAAATTGAATGTTAGGAATTATTAGAAAAGAAATAGAGAACAAAAGAGACTGCATAAATCCCTACAGAGTTCATGTCCCCTCTTCTTAAAAAGGGTAGTGGAGAACTGGAGAAAGTTCAGAGAAAGGAAATAAGGAAAGTATGGAAATGCTTTCACACACAGAGTGACTTGTAAGAGTCTTCAGTTTTAAGGAAAAAGAATAGGGAGACTGATTGTTCCTTACCTCTTTCCAACACGATCTGGGTGTCTATGAGCCCAGCACGTAAGCAGTTCAAAACTACCTTATGTTTTTCCTTATGCAGCGTGTATTTAGGTGTGGAACTTGTTGGTGCGTGTTATGAATGCTGAGAGTTAGCACAGGCTGAAAAACAACACCAAAAAATCCATGGAAGGAGATCCCACTGTGGAAAACTAAATACAAAGACATTACTGCTGGCACAGGAGATCCCAAACACATTTTCTGGGAAAACCATCACTCTGTGTTTTCATACTCTTCCCTAGGCATCTGCTGTTGATTACTGTTGGAGACAGGCTCCTGGGCCAGGTAGACCTTTGGTCTGAGTATGACCATTCCTACGATATGTAGCAGCACTGGAAGAATTTGTCAGTGGAGGAGCTAGGCTGTTTAGATAGTTTTGCTGAGAGCAGACGATGCTGCTTGAGTTTGAAAAATCTGTGACTGTAGGATAAGTTTATCCGTTCAGATGTTGATGCTTGATATGAACTAAATCTAAAGAACTGAGGATGAACAAGGGATGAAAAGAAGAATCTATGCTTCTCAGGGCTATTGCTGCAGGCCGGCTGAACAGAAAACAAACTGGGGGCATGGGCAAGAAAATGACGTGAGGAAACCTCTCCGAGATAGATAACTGCTGCCTTCAAACTCTCTTGTAGCCTGTGGTGAATGGACATGATTTTAACCCCCTGCTCTTAACTTGATAATCAGGGGCTTTGAAAAAGTGCATAAAGAGTAATGTCTACACCACTGTGGTTTGATAYGAAATGTAAACAAATGATGTCTTTTACTTGCCATCTGATAAAGCTGATATGGATAGATGCTTGTTTCTCACACCATTCTCTYTTGGTGGGTGAGAAAGGCCGAGAGCATGGATGTAGCCATACTGCAGAGCCTCAAGGCCAGTGAATGTGCCCGAGCCTGCTATTTATCAGCATAGGTGATAGGTAGCCAGAGTGTCTTTTTAGTGTCTTTTTAGCCCCTTTTACCCAGCTGACRTGAGTGGGAAAAAGTGTAAATGTAGACTCACTTATTCTGCAGAAAAGCAATAACCGTGATTCTGGATTATATTAGAGCAGCTTGAAAAGCTTCTGGTGCCCTGCCCTGGCAGCCCTATAGACTTCATGTCCAAACTTACATCACATATGTCCAAACTTATATAACTACACAAGCAGTTGTTCACTTCAAGTAAACCCCTGGGCTGCTGGGCAGAATTATATCAGCATTTGCCTACATTCAACATTTATGTTCGTTAAGAAATGCCAACACTTAATTTTTGTTTTTTCTCAAATTTAAACAAAAACCTGAAATTTCAAAATTTATGAATGAGAAATGACATTGGGGAATTGCTTTACTTGAAGTCATCAAAAGAACTGTTATCAAAGACTTCACTGAAATCAAACCAATTTGTTTTGGCTTTATTATTCTGATTTTCAAGTGATAACATATTTGAAACATTAACTTTTGTAGTATATGGTGATTGAAGCGATGAAGTCCAAATGAAATTATTTAACCTTTTAGAAGTAAAACCAAATAATTTTCTTTAAATTTTTTGATGAACTCAATACATTTCTACAGATCGTTGAGTCAGCACTTGCTAATGAAAAGCAGTTCTTCTGGAACTGCTTCAAACAGTCCTTGCAGGATATAAGACATTTAAAATTCCAGCATGTAGATAAAAGCCCTCCTCCTAACAAAAAAGCCTTTTACRCTAAAAAGCAAAATTACTCAAACTAAACAAATGTTTATGTTTTGTGCCTGCATGTCACACATGAGTGCTTGTGAATATAGTCTAACACATTTGACAGTTCTGCTGGTCTGACTTAGTACTTAATTCTGCTTTTTTTTATCCCCCAAACTTTTGCGCAATATCTGCTTTCATCTTTACTCATTAATACTGGCTATAATCTGTGTTATATTCCATCCCATTCAGCAATGCTCATAAGAGCGTTTTGAAGTTAAAATAATTTTCCAGCATTGATTTTATACTCTGCTGTATTCTAATAACTCTTTCATCTTTGTTTTTAAATGCTATTTTGAAAACCACAGATACTCAGACTTCATACCTTGCTCGCAAAAGGAACAAAGGCTGAACGCTGTTTAGCTCCAAGTGTCAATCAGGACATAACAAGTTAAATAGCAGCCAACACATTGGCAGATGAGTAACACAGAGTGGTTACTAAGCAGTGCCGAGTGCTGTTTGTCCTAGTCTACCTCAGCAGCTTAATGTGTTTACTTATTCATCTACATCTGTTAGGGTGTAGCCAATGTCAGTAATGGGTAATTTTCCCAGTAGAGACAAGGTTTTGGGGCTCGTCTTACAAACCCATCCAGACCTGGAGGATATTACTGTGATTAAACTAATTGATTTCAATAGGTGCTAATCATGCAGGCTCTGGCAACGCACAGTGATGAAAAACTTCAGTGTGCTGTGTCCTTTAGACAGCAAATGCTTATTGCACTTTACCCAAATTCCCGTATCAAGATGAGATTTTTTCCATCCCGATTTGGATATGTATTTGGCTTTTCTATAGCTGTACCCCACACTGAGTGGATTCACTTTATCAGCCTCAATTTCCTACACGGAAATAGCCTGTGGATAAGTCAGGTTCTCAGCACTGTGAGGAGACGTTACTATTTAACGCCTATTACAGGATCTGATTAAGCAAATGGAAATTACCTGACAAGTTGCCCCACATGTCTGCTTAAGTGCTTACTCCAGTGGTAGTATTTACTGTGCCCTAACTGGTAGAGCTGGCTATGGAGATGGCAGCTTGCTGTTTCATGGCTGGGCTTTTATCGAGGTTGGTTTAAATGCAGAGAGACTCGCTCCTCCCCTCTTCGTGCTACCAGCAAGGAGCGGGTGAGGGAAGGGGAGCACCATGGTAGGACTGGTAAGGAACCAGGGATCACAGCAGCCTGGAAAGGAAGGGGCATAGGGAGTGGGGCAGGACAGAATCCCAGCCCGCTTGCTCCATGCACCAGCCTGTGCTCACCTGCCCCATGTTCTCACCCCAAGTTTTGTTGCCTCTGAAAGACACTGTGAGCATCCCCAGGAACATCTCATGAGCTTTCCTCCCTTCCCATCTTCTGTGCAAACAAACCACCTGCAGCTTGTCAGCCTGGTTCCTGTGTCTTGTATGTTGAATATAACTTTAAAATAAATGACTTTTAGCCTGAATTGGGGATTGCACTTGGGTGTGTGTGAGGGAAGAGGTCCCCCAGAGATGCTTTATCTTGAGAAAATGCTCAAGAGCATAATGTAGCATTGCTGCTCCCTCTCATTTGGAATAGCCTTTATTTCACCACAGCTTTCATCTCAGTCTGTGCTGGCAGATGAGGGATGCAATACGCCTGATTAAATTTCCATGATTTATATATCTGCAGCACATCGAGTCCATAATTAAGACAATGGGGGACAGAGGCCCTGGCTGTGATGTACAAACAGAGACCTTCACATGTCAGACAAGAGAGAGATGTGTAAGTGAGAGAATACAAGTTAAAACCGAGACAGTATTGATCAGTGTATTGGGTGGGAGCCTCTGTGTATTAGTATCTTCTTGCATCTTTTGTTGCCACATTGGAAGAAGAGAGGGTTAAGGCGGGCTCTCCAGTAACTTAAATTTGATTACTTTACTGGATTACAGAGAGATGTTAAACAAGAGTCTGTTGGGAGAAAGATGATTGAAATATAGGTGCCTGTGGTGGAGGCTAGTATCGTGAACCTGGAAAAAGAGAATGGGGCCATGGTGAGGACCTGCTGGCACCTCCATGGAAAACTGGAGGAGGAATCAGGAAGATCCTCTGACTGACCCAGTTAAGGGAGAGGAAGGAGAAAATGACCAAGCCATGTAAGTGAGGGCAAGATTGCAAGATGACCAAGAGAGTTAATTGTGTTGAACGCAGCTGACAGATCACGGAGGATGGAGAAATAGCAATACTCAGTTTTGGCTGAACACAGTTCTGGAGAGAATAATTTGCAAGTGATGAGAGCAGGAAGCTCATATTTACATATAACAGATGCATACCAGATTGCAAGTAAAATATATGAATATCTATAAGGTGGATTTGTACACAATCCATACACCATAGACACACTCTATAACTTTGGGACAAGCCAAAGAAAGAACTTRGGAATATACAGGTTAGGTACCTACCAGAGAACAATGTGAAAACAAGTTTACCAAGTAGCCATACACTGTCTGACAGCAACTGAAGCCATCAAAGCAGCATCAAGTGAGTCAGCCCCAGTCCCACAGTAACAGACATCTTAGTTTCCACCCCTGCTTGCAGAGGGTGGCCGTGGCTTTCACATCAGAAATCCCTTACTCCTGGTCTCCGTTAGCAGTCTTAACAGTGAGACTGACGTGTGATCCTATCCCCGTCAGAGAGCAAGACCCACACTAATTGGAAATAAATGGAGAAACCAGACAGAGATATAAAAATTAAGTTAAAATAGGTTTAAGATGAATACTTCTCTTCAGCAGTTGAGGAGGAGCTCGGAAAGACCAGGCAGCAGTCTGCTGAGAAATGGGAGAATTTCCCCTGGGTTTTAGGAAGGGGGAAAATCTCCAAAGTAATGGTGAGCTGTTGTGTCAGGGAAAGCACAGTATGGCTTCTTTTCCCCCACTATTTTGTGAACTGGGGTGCACATCTTGGGGTACAAACGGACAGGCAGTTTGACCATGATGGACTCCATGGCTGGAGCAGAGCATGGCTGCTTTGTCGCCTTTTGGGGGTGAATGGTCCTGTTGGGTTTTGGGTGCCAGGCAGGCATCCCTCCCCCGTGGCCAGGCTTGTGGTACCACGTGTGCTATGCAGCCCTAAAGGTCAGATRGCCAGACTTGTTGGCATGGCATGAGTGACAGCTGTCCTAGGAGCCAGCAGGTCCACAGAAGGAAATGGGCATCAATCACTTTGTTATGGCAAGGTATGGGCCCCCCCAATGCCTCCTGTGACACAGATGCCTTTTGTGCYGATGCTCAGTAACCCCAGCTCAGATGTCCCCAGTGCATCTGCGATGACAGCATGATCCTAGATTAGTACAATTAATTCGGGTTTTGCTGTGCTGGGGTGTTTCTCCCCTCTGCCCCAGGCGGGCAGGTAGCAGGAGTGGGAATGCCAGCGCTGTTGGTGTCCTGTCCTCCTGGCCTCCCTCTGCCCCAGCTGGAGGAGGGGGGTGAGCATGGCTTTTAGCGTGCTGAGAGGTCAAGCATCTTCATGTAGGGCTTTGGGAGGCACTGCTGGAAACCAGGCAGTGATGCGAGGGACGAAAGGGCAGCAGGGACGCCACCTCCGCCGGCTCCTTGGGGCCAGGCTGTCCGGTGGCTGAGCCCTCCCTGCATTACTGGGGACAATGGCCACGGCAGAGAGATTGTGGCCATTTTCCCCTCCTGTTGAGTAGAGCATGGTAAGAGCGATGAGTTCCCTCCCCGCCGCTCTGCTGCGAGCCACGCGGGCGCCCTTCTCCGCAGCATGGCGTTCCTTATTCATTACCATCGTCTTACCTCCACACCTGTTTGATATTACATATTCAGTTTGGAAATACTGTCCTTTTTGTCCCCTTTTACACCATCTGTTGACACAATCCCGTGTGTGTGTCTGGGTAAGATCCAGCTGGCACATGCAGGAGGTGAACGCATTCACATCTCCCGAAATTGCTGATTCAGGGAGGGGAGGCGGGGGGTGACTCAAAAGACCCGCACCCCGATAGCGCTGCAGCTGAGAAGCCTATCATTGCCCTCGGTGATAGTGCCAGGCGTTATCAATGCACAGCCATCCTTTCACCCCCGCCTGCCCTCCCCGCGCCCCCGACGTGCCTGTTGTAATCGGGGGAACAATGGCAGAGGCAGAGTGCCCGGCACAAAGACAACAGCTGCACTCCTGGGTCAGGCTTTGCAGCCTCCCCGCACAATGGCGATGTGTAACCCCATCCCACCGCCCGCCTCGGAATAATTTATTTATAGATGCAATATCTCTTTCTCTGGCCTATTTAAGAACGTCTTTTCATAAATGCATGGAAATTGAAATTATTCTCTGCTTTTTCCCCAAAAGATTAAGGTATCTGCTCCATACAGATAAATAGCGTAATTTTGGAGGGGAAGAGGGAGAAAAGCTATTGGAATGTATGTAATAAAAGATGGGGAGAAGTTGATTCATTGTGATGTGTGCATTTGTTTTTTTTTAATTAAATATATTTCATTATTACTGTCTTTGTAATAACGGGCACATGTTTAAAAATAGGAAAGAAATATTGAAGTAGGGAAAAAAAGCCCTCCTAGGCAATGAATGCCAGCTTCTCCTCTGCGAGAGATGACTGGTTGCCTCTTTGGTAATAAAACCTCTTTCACCCGAACAAACTGTAAGCATGAGCATCTGCTCAGCACGGAGAATTTTCTACCATCCAGGAGACCGTGAGTCATCTCTCACATGAAAATATGGTCCGTTCAGCCCACTGCTTGCTTCTCTTAAATACAGCGTGTGCAGCTTATGTATTGTCTAGATGTGTACTTTAACACAAAATCAGAAATGAGAATGATCACCTAGCTCCCTAAAAAGAACTAAAATCAGTAAAAATATTCCGATAACTTCTTAATGCCAGTAGTTTCAATACCCCCATCTTATTTTTTAACAGTAGCTCTTTAATTAAAATTAGTTTAGGTTTTTCTTTACTTTAACTACAACTAAGTTTAATTTTCTTTGTCTAAATCCTGCTCTTTGAATGCAGACAACTAGTAGCTTAGTGACAGCACTTTCCTGTGTTAAACCAGTTGGTTTAGGGATCATGAACCTGGAGCGCTTCATCCATGCGCATTTTGTGTGCTTGTGAACATGTCTGCGTAAGGAAAGCCTGACAAGATAGTCTCCAAATAGGAAAAAGCTTTGGTGCTGCTAAACACTCTCCAAACACCTCCATCAGGTTTAACAACCAACTGAAAGCTCCTGTATGCCCACAGGATGTGAAACACGCTTTATCAGCCACTCTGGAATAAAAAGGAAATTTTTTCTTTTTTTAATTAGCGAACACCATATATAACATCATCAGCAGTTGTGTATGAAGTGTGCTGGAAAAATGCACAGCCTCTTTATATTGTCCCCTCTTCCATCTCCTGCAGTCCACAGGAAAAGCCTCATGACTGGCAGCTGGTTGACTGCCCTATTATCTGAGCCTGCGTCCAGTCTGGCTAATTACAGTCACTGATTACTAAACACTGAGCAGCACTGTCACCTGCCTTAGCCTGACAGGATTATACCATCTGTGCCACATGGCCAGGGTATGGAAAGCTGGTGAAAGGTCACAAAAAGGGGCAAATAGCCCTTAATGGGAGGTAAATGTATGTTTACTGATGTGACAGCTGACTGTCATTAGGGTATATATACGTATTCACAGCTGAAGATACTTCCCAAGGAAAAATAAGTAGCATAGGGAGTGTGACTTTGTCAGACAGTTGTTTTTTTCTACCCCGCAAATAGGTGTCATTCACTGGAAAGAGACTAAATATGCTCCTGTCAGACACACTGGAGACCAGGCATTTTCCCTCCTTACCTCCTTGAATCTTGTCAGCACGCAGCAGTTTAACTAAAATGTTTGTTAAAGCTGACACAGGGAGACCGGTGCAAACCTTTGTGCAGGCAAAACTGTCTCCTTTAGAGGAACTGGTTGGATCTGTTCGGTTTGCTCTTGCAAAGGTACCACAATTAACTCAACCAGGTAATTGAGGACCAGGTCTGTTCTCCAGAGCAGGTGGCAGTGCAGGACCCGCAAGCTGAGGGTCCCCCCTTTCCAATACCCTGCTCCAGTGCAGGTCATGCCTCCTCTTACCTGTGGTGCCTGCCACAACACCGCTCCTTCCTCTGCCTCTTCTCTCTTCAACTCCTACGCACTTGTCCCTGCCCTCTGCTCCACCCAAGCCTCTCCTGTGGCTGCTACTTTTCATCCCCTGCAAAAGTCTCCTCCTCTCTTTTCCCGAGGACACGTGACAGTTCAGCCCCTTCACGGAAAACATCATGTATTTCCCCTTGTTTGCTTTATGTCCCCATGTATTTAAGTTTTGACTCTCCAAAGGGAATTTTGCAACTTTTTCTATGCATCTGGGCTGAGCCCTACTGAGGTCAGAGAGGCATAGCATTTATTCACTGTCTTGTTGGATTGTCCCAGCTCAAATCTGATCCATCCTCCACCTTGGAGGGTTATCTAAGTCATCCTGAAATCACGATAATTTGTTGGCTTGGAAAGTTCCTATTGCTTACAACAGTCTCTGGGTCATTTTGTAGCCAATATACACCCAAGAGCATCCACAGAGTGGCCTAACTCTGACAGTATACGCCCCTGGGCCCCCTGGCATGACTTAGGACACTTATGCACTCCCCTCCCCACTTGCTGCCCTATGCATGGATTTTTCAAAGCCTCCAGGACATAAAAGTCTGTATACAGCTCTCATTGACAATTAAGAAGGTCTGAGCTGTCACCCCAGAAGCTGGCATGCCACTTGGTCCTCCTGGGAGGAGACCTGCATCCTCCTGTTCGTGTGCAAGACTACAGATGGCACCACAACGTTGCCAAGGTCTTCTGCCATGGGTCCCGGAACGGGTTTGTTGCCAATCAGATCTCATTTCAACTGCCAGTCAGCACTGTATTAAACTTAATAGATTGAAGGAAGCTCAAAGGAAAGAAAACTGCCTGGCACGACATGTCTGCAAGACGGTAAGGGTAAGAAGCTGCCATGGTGCCTCTGTTCCCTTGTGAGTGTGTCCGGGGATGCTCATCCGAGAGGATGGTGACACAGTGTGGCAGGGTCACAGGGTTGTTGGTCTCCTTTTGTCAGCCACACAGTGGAGACCACCACCACCTGCTAGGGCCACTCCACCAGGCTTAGGTTGTGGTCTGGTGGCAGTGGTGGTTTCTGGGTAGGTCCCCAAACCGCGCTCCCCTCTGCGTGGTTCTGCCATCGACCCCTGGGTAGGTAGCATCCTCCTCCTCGCCGTATTCTGGCTGAAATATGCAGAATTTTCAGCCAGAAAAGCAAGCAGTCTGTGCAACTAGGGGATGATTTATTTCAGCCAAGTCATGGTGTCACACACTCACTACCTTGCTTTTATTCTCTGTCCTTGGATTTCCTGTCTAAACTTTCTCTTTTGCTGTCAAATGTGTATTATGTTTCTCCAGTTGCATTCAATTTGTCTGGTCATTATTTACCAGGTATTTTAGTATGTGAATGTAAGATAGATGTTTTACTGAAAAAAAGTTGACTATAAATAGCCTTGCATACATCAAATCACAGTTTAAAGAAAAACACATGAATCCCCAAAAGATGCATATATAAGTCATAATTGAAGCAGTCTTACTTTCAATGATGAGTGTAATCTTCTCAGAAGCGAAAATATAATTTATTTCATGTCAAATAGGTGACCAACAGTTGACAGCCACTGAGTACAGGGATTTTTCAAAAGGTATGAAATCAAGGTGTCTGATATTATGAGCTCTCATATCTGACCTGTGTGCTTTCCTAACAGTTGCTCTGATTTTTTTTCTGTTGGGTCCTTTAAAATTGATCTCAGGAGCAGGCATGTTCAAAAAGCTACTTCATATACACATATGTGTACATACGTACGTTCACTAGTCTGCCAATGAAGTCAGCTAGTGACGTGGTGTGGGCAGCATCRCCATCACAGATCGGGGCTGGGATACTGGAGCAGAGGTACACAGCGATGATCCAGAGGACTGGGAGGAGAGGAACAAGGTGAAATTCAGTGGTACAAAGCGCATGCATTTTTTCAACCGATGCTGAGAATTTCTGCTGGAAACCGAAAAGGAGCAAAATTGGGATGTGCTGGTAGACTGCAGTCATCGGGGTGCTACTGATGTGATATAGCTGTGGAAATCAAAGGCTGATTCTAAGACACACCATCTGCAGGACAGATAGAGAAGCATTTGTAACTCCTCTAGTTACCACCAGTTACCATTTCACTGCTTGAGCCTCCTCTGGGTGAAGGCACGCAGGCCTGGTGCTGCGTACAAGCCCGGTCAGCCGTGCTCAGAGCAGATAAGTGCAAGCTGGAGCAGGTATGGAAAGCAGTTCCTCGGATGAGCAGGAGACCTGGCAGCTTAATTTAAGAGAGACAGCTTAGGGAGTGTAGCTCATTTAGCTCCTCAAGACAAATGCCGAGAGAGAAAAAAATGTGATTGCTCTCTGTAAATTTATCAGCGGAGGCAAATGCCAGAGAGGGAGAGGAACTATTTAAGGTGAAGGACAATGTTGGCATAAGAACAAATGAGTGTAATCTGGCTATGAATAAATTTAAGCTGAAAATTAGAAAATGGTTTCTAACTATCAGAGGAGTGAGTTCTCAGCTTTTTAATAGGAACTCAAGAAACCCAATTCCTATTCAGTCCAATTTGATAAGATTATTAAAAAGCTGCCTGTGATAGGAGGGGACTAGTCTACAGCTTAGAAGGTCTTCTCCATCCCTGAGCACTGATGGGTGCAGGTTGACTCAATGGGAATCCTGCCTCGAATATTCAGTGTATGAATATTCTTCATTATATGAAGAAGTTTCAAAAGTCGGGACTCAAATTGTCAAGGGGGTGCCCCAAATTTTTGACTCTTTGGACTTTAATGTCTCTCTCTGCCTCTTCTATGCACCTGTGAAATACAAAGCATAATTCCATCCCTCCTCCCCATTTAATCACACTGGGGTGTTGTGAAAACACCCTCACTGTGGTATTATGAAAATATAATATTTACTGTTTGTGTAGCACTCAGGAGTGCTGTGAGGATGAGTACCAAAGGAAAAAAAAGCTGTGCTGAAATTAATAATTTCGGCTGCACAGCTAGGTTTGAATTGCATGTAGTAAATCATGCCTAGGGCAACACACTGAGTGAGAAGAAAATAAAATATTGAATAGCTGCTCATTAAGTGAACACCATCTATTCCGTGAACTGAATGAGGCAGGGTCGCATGGAAAATACAGTATGTGATTTTGTAATTGAAGATTAGAAGAGGGCTGAATTAAGGTTGCACAAGCCTTTCCTTATGCCTTTCCAGCATCGAGGATCTAGGATTTTTTTTTTTTTTTATGTGCAGCTGACCAATTAGCTACCTGCATCTGCACGCAGCCCAGCTCGCACCCGATTTACAACTGGGGGGACCTTGTTCATGCGCGGCGCTGAGGTGGTTGTCAGACTGYGCAGGTTCTGGCACGATTCTTCTCCCAGAAGATGGGAGGGACTGCCTGGGCATATTTGAATAACGACCCGTCCTCCTATCTCGCCAGCCTGCGTGCAGGGAGATGCTCCGGAGCGCACTGTGTGAATGACCCCCACAGTACTCTGCCCTTGGCACAAGCAGCTGGAGAAGAATGGGAGGGTTGCACCAGCTCACCCACAATCAGCCTCTCAGAGCCGGGCAGAGAATAGCATTCTGTCTTGGAGAGAAACTGGAAATTATTTCATCCCAGCTTGGGACTAAGCCCATCTCTAGAAATTCTCTATAAATGCACGTTGGAGGAGTGATTAAAATGTTGACTGTTGCGCCAAGAAGCTTGAGTAGCCCGGGTGCACTACCTTCCCTGTCAGCATGGAAGTGTAGGTGGCTTTGGGTGTGAAGCTGAGGCTTTGGGTGTGAAGCTCAGGCTTTGGGTGCGATCTCGGGACCACCACACAGGCTGCTGAGGAGGAGCGGGTACGGTCCCAGGAACCCACGTCCATTTCAAACCTTGCACTTTTCTTGAAAGCAAGAGTTTGGAACAAAACCTGAAGATATCAACGAGGCAGCAAACATTTTGTCAGTATTTTTCAAACTAGTTGCAGAACTATGGGCTATCCTCTGAAACAGGTGTGAACAGACCAGCATGGTTAACGTGAGTTATGACTGTGCCGGGAAGAGCTGTGGCTGAATAGGTGGCCTGCAAGAACTCACCCCTGGCCACGTCAAAACCTGATACCAATACCTATAGCTTTATTCTAGCTGGAGTGTTTGGTACGCCACCACCAAATGCTGAGAACACAAAATCTTGCTATTTTTAAAACAGCTTTGATGCAGAGGACAAACTTCTAGCATGATTAGCGAGTTTGAGTCCTTCTTTTTCTCGGCACCCGACTTTTTCCTCAGCTGAGGTCTGATTGCCAGGGCGGGGATGCTCGGCTCTTTCAGAACACCCTGTGTTTTCAAAGCCGGCACTAACAAAGCAAGCACAAGCCTTGGCCAGTTCTGAAAATCTTGACTCAAACTCTTCAAAGGTTATCCAAGAAGCATATATTTCTCAGCCTTGGGAAACAAGAATTATTTATGGGCTCACCCAGAATACTTGGCTGGATATTTTTTGTGTGAGTTGGTACAAAGGAGTCTGGTGTGACTGTACGTACTATACAAAGGCAGACACACCCCGCATTTAAAATACTCCTGTTTTACTGTAGTCAATCATATTTCCATGTTTGTTTGTCATAGTGTGTATGGCTCTAATTATGTGCCGATGGCACATTCTTACTAACTGAAAATATTATCAAAAAATACAGAGCTATCTCTAGATGGAGACCTTGTTTTTGACAGCAATGTTTACTATTGAATCACAAACCACAGAAAACAGTAATTTGCACAAGAACGGCTAATGCATAAGAAGTGTGCTGAACACTACTTTTGCACAGGAAGAGGGAAGGAAGAAAAACATATTTATCTCAGTAGTGGTTAAATGATAGTGCAAACCAGTAATTATGTGTAAATTATGACCTTGCCCCCTTGCAGTCAGCTCCTCAGTAAACATGACTGCATTTAATTTCCATCCCCTCAGCAGTAAACATCATTGTTTTCAGAGCAAGTTCAATGCTTCTCTTCAGATTTTTTTCCAATGAAAATCTGTGTTTTTAGAGATCAAAACCTTAAATGAAATGCTGGGCTTTTTCAGATTTTGGGGATTTTCATTGAAATATAAAACTGGTGGTAAAATATTACCTTTTATAAATTCTGCTCTCTTCCTTTATGCTTTTCTATCACTAAAAGGCATTACATACAAGTTTAAAGTTTAGAGGTTTTTTTAAACTTACATATTTTTCATTTCCATTCGACATTCTGTAACAATCCCAAAGCTGGAGGAATGCTGAAAAGTTGCGGAAAATAAAGTGATGAAAGAAAGCCCTAACTTGGATATCATGTAATATACATGGAAATAAAAGCAAGATACAGAAAGAATGTGGGAGAAAAATAGGAGGGAAGCCCACAAAATCACATTTTAAGAAACACAGGTTAAGAGCACATTTTTTTTAAATAATAGAGAATTTCACTGAAGTGGAAGTGACTTAATTAATGGAACTCATTTCAACTTTTGAACATTTCTAATTTTTCTATTTATTTAAAAAATAACAGCCAAATAAGAATTGAGCTTCAGCGCTTACATATTATTGTGCATTTCAGTGTGACAAACTGTAGCTACACACAATTATCCTGTGCTATCAGTTGCTGAAGTGGTATTCATTATTTCCTACCTTAAGCTGTCCTGTAAATTTGCTCTGCACTGTTAAGCAGATATCAAGTTCTGGCTAGAGATAGAAGCACTGCTGATGAGCAAAGGGGATCTTAATAGCCAAGTTTGTTGATGCTTATATTAAACTTTAGAAACATTTTGAATAAAAGACAAAAATAATTCTTCCATGAACAGTCACATTGCGTTTCTTCAGCATTTCCCCTCTAATGTTCTCACGAAGCAGAGAGACATTGTCTTGGTTTCAGTTCCCTGGCTCGGGTTAATGCAGAGCATATTTTGATGCAAAATAACCTGGAGCTAATCCCCTTGCATTGGGCAAGCCTAAGAGTGATTGTGGTGCCTCTTGGGGAACTCAAGTGCCTCGGTGTCTGTACCTGCACCGTGCTCTCCTGAGGTTTCTAGTGGCATGTCCCGTGGTGGCTGGAGCAGCTCCCGCCTGACCCACCATGTTAATTCTTCCCAGGAAACTCCTCTGGGATCTCCGTGGGCTCGGCGCGCACCACGGCGGCAAGGGGATGTGCCGGAGGATGCACTGCCGCATTCCCGTGGAGCTACTCCCCGTCCACGTAGGTGATGACTGCAGCTAGGTGCAGTGTAACCCCCCGTCCCACCAGGCAACGTGAGTCAACAGGTCCACCGCAGCAGGGTTGGAGGCTTTTGTGGGTAGATGGTATTTAAATAATTGGCAGAGCCAGGAATGAAACCTGACTTAACTTGATTAAAGAGGAATCCTAGCTCGACTCCGCGCGTGTGAAATGCTGCTCACTGGTGTTTCTCYGCTGGAATCAGAAATGGGTTTACGCCTATGACCTACCTGGAGTTTGAACACACTTTTTCCCACTAAGACACACCTTTAAATGCTTTGCAAATATCAGCAAACTCAGTTTCACAATGGGAGTTTCTGCTGGCAGACAGGCTGCATCATCAATTTTTGGATGAGGAAATTAGGCAGGATTGGTGACTGGCTCCAGGCCACATCGCCGTGTCTGCGTGGCACTGGGAAGCGCTGTAGAAAGGTACCGGGGCTAGCACGGATTTATATCAGAACGGGGCTCCACCCTGGCTAATTAGTCTGCCGGGGAGCAAGGTCTATCCAGCGGGGCAGAGAGCTCTCAGAGAGCTCTGCTAATGCAATCCTGCCTCCAGACGCCTTGTGTGGGGATCCCATGGCTGGTCTGCAAACTGTTTCACATCCCCATGGACCCTTCTCAGGCTCCAAGGACTTCGGGAAGAGTGAAGTATATTTTGTGGCTTGAGGATAGCGTTTCTGAGGACAAGTTTCCTGCAGCTGGGCTCAGAGCTGGGAGCTCAGAGCTGGGAGCTCAGAGCTCCTTTATTTTTATTTCCTTTTTTTTTTTTTTTTTTTTTTTTTTCAACAACAGAAAAAAGGGGGTTAATTAAAAGGACCCAAACCCTAAAAATATGGTACTGTTGTTCGTGAAATAGTGAAGTCAGGAATTTGCTGTGACTCAGTGGCTGATTGTAAACTACAACGTAGGGAGGGAGTGCCTGACTCAGCAGATGCCGGAGCCTTCAAAGGGATTAGAGCCGTTGCCAAGGAGTTCCACCCTTTTTTGCCTCTTTAAATGTGTCTTAAGTATCTTAGTCTTACATTACATTATACATAAAAAGCATGTATGCTATTGAATTGGCACATCCAGAATAGAGAGCACTTAAACATCAGATTTTCCTGAAGGATTACGACTTGATTATATCTGCATGTGCACACCATTTCATCACTGTGCAAGTAGCAAAATCCCTTCCATACAATTAAAAACCCACAAGCTTTATTAACACAGTAGCTGCAAACATTTCAAAATAGGAACTCTAAAAAAAGCCCCCAACCTAAATCTTCATCAAAAAAATATTTGCAACACAAACACACCCCTTGGACTACAACTTCCAGTCCCCCAGCATGCCTCCGGAGCTGACTTATCACTGTGGTTCCTCTGGGAAATTGCCCTTGTGGGACTTCTTCATTGCAAGACGAGGTGCTTTTGAAGGGGCCAAGACAGTTCCCCACGCCTGCTGCCAACCCGTTTCATAACTTCTGCCTCTGTGTAATCTTTTTAACTGAAAAGATAAAAATGTAGGGAGTTGGTCTATACTTAAAAAGTTTTGCTGGCATGGCAATGGTATAATTACGACAGCAAAATCCCTACTGTGAGTTCAGTCCTACCATCAAAAGGCCTTTTTGTTGTTGTTATAATGTAATCTGTTCAGCGAACTGGTTTAATTCCTACCAGCAAAACAACTTTTTTTTTGCTGGTATAAGCTGTTTCTCTGCTCAGGGTGTTGGCTGTTGCAGGTACTAGTGCTGCACCTCCATCGGGTGCCGATGTGCCTGGAGGACGAGCCGCCGTTTTCCCCCTTGCAGGTGAGGGCTGAGGCACTCTGCACACCAAAGGGATCAGGAGGCGTGTGATGACTGTTGGGTCAAAAGGGAATTTCAATCCACCTTTCAGCCTGGCTCCTTTGCATAAGCCCTTTATGTTTTTAAGTCTGTGTCTTCACTCTGCAGATTTTTTGGCTAGGACCGAGCTGGGTTGCCTGCACACCCCAGCACTGTTTCTGACACTGAAGGCATTTTTGGACTGATACTGAGAAAAGCAATGATTTTTTCACAGGTCTGTGAATTAAAACCTTGGGTTTTAATGTTCCTCCCTCTCAGCCCATCATTTTTGCAGGCAAAGTTGTTTTAATCCAGCTGTGGCTTTCTGTATATGTAAATATACTGAATTTCACCTGTCAGTCCATGGCGGCCTGGTGACTCCCCACGCGAGGTGCCACCAGAGAAATGCAGATGCTCAAAATGGGACTTTCACACTCACGCTGTCTCCACCCCTCGGTCCTTCCCTTCCGTTTTCGTGCGGGGAGGGTGCACGTGTTTGCCCTTGGCAGATCAGGGATGGGGTTTTAGTTGCCCTTCACTGTGACACTGTCCCCGTCCATCTTCCTGTCCTCCCCAGGGATGGGAACTGGGGGGTGGGTGGTCCATGAGCCAGCAACGGAGCAGGCCATGGATAATGTCTCTCCAAAGCCATCGCTTACCCCATGAGGAAAGGTACAGCCATACAGGATTTATGGCTTTTTCATAAATGCATGCAGCATGTTTGTTTTTACCCACATTTCCTCAGTTTTCCTTTTAATCTAATTTCAATATTCTGTGGAACTGATATCAGAAATAATAAAATGCAGCAACGAGCGTTATCTCCTCTTAGCCAGCACAACCATCACCTGTTTTTTTTTTCCTTGAGAAACAAATGCTTCAGCCTGTTTTAGCAAACCTCCTGGCCCTCCCACAGCAGATCACCGGAGCCATTTTCAGGGTATTGCATGCCAAAAAAAAGCAGGGACAATCTGGAAGGAACAGGTGTATTGGCTCCTGTTGCTGCTTGAAGGGGTAAACACCTAATTTGCTGCTACCGCAAAGGAGGTAAACATTTAGCGCGCAGAAAGTTTCCTTCCCTCTGAGAAAGTCCCACTGGTGTCGACCTAAATAAATTCCAACAGTCAATCTTTTCTTTCCTTTTTTTTTTTTTTTTAAATAAAAAGTTTCCTTCCCTCCGTAACACTGATTTTGTATTGCAACTGCTTGTAAAGAGAAACTTCTTTTGTAAGCGGGTTGGACGTTTTACTCTACAAGGTGGTTTTGGCTGCACAGAACTGTGCCGAGGTGTGACTGTTTGGGCTGACCTTCTTCATGCTGGTGGTGTGCTTCAGGCTTGCTGTTCTCAGCTGGTGCTTTCCAGGAGGCGGATTTCAGCCCAAACTCTTCTCAGGATGAGAAAAAGAATAGAAAGTAATTTTTGCTGCTGATAAAAAAAGGAGTATTTGAAGAGGTATCTTTTGAAGACTCCATAAATTACAGCGTTTTGGAAAACTAAACAGACTTGGTGGAGATTTATGCAAAGCTAGTGGGTGAATCTGCATGTGTTCAGTGTGCGTGCAGCGAAGCACCTGAACTGAGCCCAGAGAGCCCATCCTGCCCGTCCTGCCCACCTCATGCCCCGCTCCGCGTTAACTTCAGGCCCTCAGCGTGGGGCAGCTGCTTAGGAAGACTGAAGAAGAGACAAGAGTTGAATCTGGGGATGAGGACACTATGCTGGAAGAAAACCAACAAAAAGGGTGGTATCAGTAAATTGCTCTTTTGCTTTACTTGTTTAATGCAACAAACCTGACCATCTCCATCCTGGTAACTCTTTGTTTTTCTTAGATTGCTTAATTTCCAAAGAAGCTTCATTCATACTTTTACAATACCTTCCTATGGCATCTCAGGGTTAACCCTCTTCATGCCTTTAAATATATTTTTTTGTTTCTTTTCAGGTTATGAGATGATTTCTTTGAACTGAAAATAGGGCCAAAAGTCCTAAACCCTGTCTACAGGGTTGTAACTTCAGCAGTAGCTCTCAAAATCACAGTTCTCATTAAACGTGACCTGCAGCAGTTGTTGTTTTTCATCTGATTGATATCTAGCTTTGTCTTTTCTCTACAACGTATTTCTAATTCTTTAAAGCGTGTCTGCAACAACTGAGTCTTTCTGAGGTTTGCATTCAATCTGCAAATTGTACATCTGAAGCTGAAAAATAAGCTCCATATTTTTGTGGTAAAGTGAGGTTTGCCAGGCCCCTTCAGAAACGACAGCAATGTTTTGTGGTTTGTTTCAGTTAACATGGGCTGCAGTCAACGCGTGAACCTTTTGGTGCCCTCACTGAGTGCACAGCCTCCTTCTCTAGATAAGCGTATCAGTGCAAAGTTTTTTTTTTAAAATGACACCTGCAGAGAAGTGGAGAGCTCTCTGGTTTCTAGTTTTGGCTACGTGGTTGTAAGACGACTGTGCCAATACCATCCTTCAGGACATCTGTGAACAACTGTGTTTTCCACCCACTGTTGTAGCCGCTCAGTTTTAGAGCTCTGTATTCTGTTGCTCAAACTCTTAAAAGATTTTTTATGTCATGTCCCTGGGCACTTTTCACAAGCTTGTTGCTTTAGACAGCCAGTTTATGGATGGGATTTTTTTTGTAGTCCAGGATCCCAAGGAGTTGTTGTACTCGTCTCATGCGTGTTGGAGAAGGTATGCTACAGATAGCTGCATCATTGCTGTGGTCAGTCTGTGCACATTTTAATGCTTTTTTTGGGTTGATTCCCAAAAATCAACCCCCCCCCTTCTTTTTTTCTCTCTGAGAGATAATACTTCTTTTAAACGACTTTTTTTTTAAGCTTTAGCCTAGCACCTCTTTCCAAAGCTGCTTAGACTCTCTTAAGCTTCCCTCTCTTCCCCAAATCATGCACCTCTTTATACCATCCAAATTTCTTGCATTTTTCAAGTGAAATACTTGTTTACCAAGTAAGAGTTTGCAGAGCCAGGGTCTCCCTGTGGGAGTGTTGAACATGCACAAATGTCAGTAGGTTTTCCAAGGAGCACCTGCCAGAGCCCTGCTGGTGCTCTACTACATCAGACCAGTGCCTGGCACCAGACCTCTCTCTGGAATGGTTTCCTCTGGGGGGTGGATTTACTTTTTWAAAATATATATATTTACTTCTAAGCAGTTCTTCTGTTTCTCTGCAGTGACCCCAAATGAAAAATTGTTTCTTTTCTCTTGCCTTCGTCTATTTAGCACCTCCTCCTGCTTTGGCCTGGAAGAAGGCTAAGTTGTCGGAGGGTGAATTGCCGACTGACTGGTCTTCCAGTTTTGTCGAGATCTGAAGTCCTCGTCCTGGGAAGATATTTTTGAACTCCTTCTCACCAGCTCTTCACTGAACTTATGCTCCCTCTCATTTTTATCCCACTGATGATTCCCTTTCCTTTCAAAAATGGTTTTTTATCCGTACCTTTATCTGCATAGTCCTTTACTGAAGAACAGTTACTTCACCTCTCTATTATACAATATTCTTCTAATACTTGTGTCATTTCTCGGAAATTATTTAACCTTTCTTTCATTTTGCTAAAATATTGAATGGCACAGAGCTATGACCTAACCCCAGAGAAAACTCACTAGAAACATTGCTGTCTCTCTGTTTCCATTTATCTTTTAAAACCTATCAAAGAACTAACAACTTTTCTCACTTAATGCGTGTGAAGTTGGGTTTGGTTTCACTCTTGTTTCTTATGTGACTCAAAGCTGAATGTCTTAGAGAAACTCAGGATTATTATCTCAATGCTGGTGCCTTTATCAGCAAAACTTCTAGTCAAATTTTAAAAAGTTATCAATATTGTTTGATATGATCTGCTTTCCATAAACATGTTGTTTGCTATTACTTCTACTATTAGCCTTAAACTCAGATCTTTTATCTGCTCTTCTGCTGTGCTCCTGGGGTCTCTGTCAGAGCAGCAGGCTGGCCATTTGTTCTTGCAGTCACTGGGGTAGCATCAATTCTCTTCCACGTAGCTGCAACTTAACGACTGTTTTACTGAAAACCAATATTAAAGGTCTGATGACCTTCTCCACCAGCTCTTAACACTTTGAGACTACAGGTTACCTGGACCAGTTCATTTCCATATGTTTAACCTTATGTACCTTGATCTCACTTCTTCTTGAGTATTTCTGCCTCCGCTGCTGACCTTTCTACAGTTCTTAACGGTTAGCTGATACTTATTTGTTGCTTTCAGCTTTCACTCTTTTTAAATTATTGTCCATATTCTTATGGTTGTTTTATCTCCTTTTTTGAGCAGGTCTCCTTCTATGACCAGGTGACCCGCCTAGTGGATGAGGGAAAGGCTGTGGATGTGGTCTACCTGGACTTCAGTAAAGCCTTCGACACTGTCTCCCACAGCATCCTCCTAGAGAAGCTGGCGACTCATGGCCTAGACAGGTGTACTCTTTGGTGGGTAAAAAACTGGCTGGGCGGCCGGGCCCAGAGAGCTGTGGTGAATGGAGCGAAGTCCACTTGGYGGYCGGTCACGAGCGGTGTCCCCCAGGGCTCCGTTTTGGGGCCGGTCTTGTTCAATATCTTTATCAACGATCTGGACGAGGGGATTGACTGCTCCCTCAGTAAGTTTGCAGACGACACCAAGCTGGGCGGGAGTGTTGATCTGCTTGAGGTAGGAAGGCTCTGCAGAGGGACCTGGACWGGCTGGATCGATGGGCTGAGGCCAACTGCATGAGGTTCAACAAGGCCAAGTGCCGGGTCCTGCACTTTGGCCACAACAACCCCATGCAACGCTACAGG
>JAYKAV010002873.1:314592-339801 GCA_035582835.1 Phoebastria nigripes | reverse complement strand
CATTGGAACAGGCTGCCCGGGGAAGTGGTTGCGTCACCATCCCTGGAAGTATTTAAAAGACGTGTAGATGAGGCGCTTAGGGACATGGTTTAGTGGGGCTTGGTGGTGTTGGGATGATGGTTGGACTTGATGATCTTAGAGGTCTTTTCCAACCTTAATGATTCTATGATTCTATGATTCTATGACATCCTAATCACACTTTTTTGTTTATTAGGGTAGTTTATTATTATTATATATATAGTGTGTATATATTTATATGTAATAAAATTTATTTATTATGGTCTTTTTCAGCACCTAGGAAAATTTTCTTAAGCATTTCCCAGCTATTATTGATATTTTTCTATTTAAATTTCCTCTTCCAGGTGATTTTGTGCATAACTATTCTTAGCTTTGTGAACTTGGAACTTCCATAGAGCCAAGCATATAATTCTGTTTGCACGTAATTACATCTGTTAAATGACTTAAGCAGCAGCCAGTTTCTATTCTCTGATCAGTTTTTCTGTGGCAGACTGAGATGTAAGGCAGAATTCCTTTCCTGTGGATACAGTTCGTTCCAAGCATGAAAACTGACACATAAAATGTCTTCAGGACACTTTGGTGTTGGCACCAAGAGACACCCACCACATTTCACTGTGTTTGAAGCCTGTATCAGCGCAGCTTTTTGTACAGTCTGGGCAGATACTTAAGGAAATGGGCACCCCTACGCTCTGTTGTGATTGCCCAGGCTGCTTGTTACCTCTTCTTGTGCKTGTGCAGTTGGGGCATTCAAGGCATCTGCTTCTCAGTTGTCCATGACCCAGGAATGGAGAATGACAGAGAGCCACTTTCTGACATTTGTGCTCACTGAAACCTTCCTAAATTGGAGGCTAATCTTGATTTTTAAGTTCTTACTATGAGGATCTTGTTACCAGGTTTCAACAAGATAAACTTGGGTGAATTTGTGCTCCTATGAGTGGTCTCAGTCCCTTTTGTCTGTGGCCCATGCCCATAACACTGGTGCAGAGGCCGTTGGAGAACTCCTTCTCTCCAGGTCTCGTAGTGATGTAATTAATTTTGTTCCAAACATCTTTATCTTGAGCTGAAAATATGCTTTTATTCCTCCTTTCTCAATTTCCTTCTTTTTATTAGCATCATGTTCTTTGGTCTAGTCAGCAAGTAACCTGGAAAGTTGATTTCGTTTCTACTGAGATGGGGGTGGCCTGAACGCTGCCAGTCCTTCTCTCTGTTCAAGGTAAGATGAAGTTCCACAAATCCAATTTCATTAGATACTCACTATGTACCTCCTGATTTCTTCAACAAAAAGTCAGGGATTGTCCTGTGGATGACAGTCAGCATCCTTACACACCTTCAATTCAACCTCAGAGTTGATTAATTTTGTATAATTTTAAAACAGCAGCTTTGTGTGGGAAAAAAGTGATTATATAATTAAAAGTTGTATGAAGCACGCAAGGAGACTGAATTAAGATGGCAGAGGCAACATCTGTTCCTGTACATTACAATTTTTGAATGCTAAATATATAATGTGTTTACATTGTTTTGTGTACATAGCATATATATTAAGGGGTTTCAAAACTTTTCATTTTGTATGTCCCTATAAATTTTCATGCTGAAGTACGAATCCTTTTAGCTGGAACTTTTCCTAGACACTCTCATAGAMCCCTTAGGAAAAAAAAAACAACCCAGAGTTCCTAACAGGGATATGTGAACTACCAGTCAGAAAAACCTGACATACAATAGGGACTCATTCAGTTATGGTGATAAAACATTTTCTGAAAAACAGATATAATATTTTCCCTAAAAATTCTGGATTTCTCTAGTCTTGTCCAGTAGCTTGTTTTGCAGCTGAACTCACAAATAAGTGTACTTTATCTCTGTTTACYGGTGGAACATCGTCTGCTAGCTGAGTTGTAGCTGGAGATGTGGTCTCTGTTACGGCTTAGGTAAGTTCCTAGTTTTTGAAACGGACTGGGAACAAGTGAGGAAGCGGTGAGTAGTCCCCCACGGCACTCTCCCCTCTGCTTGAGACGGGGGCCGTCCCATGGCGGTGAAGCCGGAGCCTTGGCATGGCCTCCCCGTCTAGTTCAATCGCAGTAATTCAGCCTAGAGCTGAAGATGATACTAATCACAGTGCATCCTTGTTGGCAGAAAGAGCAGGGGGAAAAGCAAGCATATTTCATCATTAATACCAATTAATAATAACCTGAGTTTAGCTACAAGCGGAGGGAAGGGAGGAGAGGTGACGAAGGAGAGTTGAAGAGGTCTGAAACAGGCACGTGGTCGCGGCTGGTGGAGCCAAAGGCTTGAATTTCTGCCATTACGCATGAGGGAGGCAGCAGCAAAGTGATTAATCTCTCCTTAGCAGGTGACTAACTCTGTGCAGCTTCCAACAGAGGCTGCCAAGGTTGGACAGAAACCTCCTAAAGGTGCTCAGATACTCCAAATGCGGAGGCTGGATGAGGAGGCAGACGTTTACTTCAAAAAAAGAAGGCTTTACAGAGTGCTTGCAGGACAAGCAGGGTCCAGAGCTGATGGATGGCTGTGGGAGGGGAGCAGGGTAATAATGTGCACTTTAAAGGAGAGCCAGGAACTCTTGAATTTTAATCTGAGGGCTCATGCCAACTCTCTCCCAGGTCCTGGGCAAGGTAAAATCTGCTCCTGTTGAAACCACAGGGAGTTCTCGCGTTCATTTCAGCAGGGCCAGATGTCACTTTTCTTGGAAAAGGAGTAACATCGACTGAAGGGAGGAGAGGAGTCTGGGAATAAATTAGTTACCTTTTACAGTGATTCAGCTATATGTTGTTATCACTGCTTTGAACCACATCCAACAATCCCTTGCACATAAACTTAAAGTTAATACTAAAGTTTATTAAAAAAAAAAAACCAAAAAACCCAGTCCAAACCACTAGCTGATATCAAACATGAGTTGAAAGGCTCTGCACGGCCATACGTTGCAGCATCTTATGGCCCATTACATCTCAGTGCCCCTCCCATAGTTGCTGAGCTGTTAACTTGCCAGAAATGTCTTCAGTCCATCATAATCAAAAAGTAAATATTTAATACCTTTTACCCTGCACTTAGCGTGGTTGGAGATGCAGTTGCAGTGTCTGCCCCAGTGTTAGAAATTCAATTTTTACATGTTCAGCTGGGAGCAGAGCTGAGGAGGAGCGCAATGGAGAGCACAGGGGTGAGGGAATGGTTAACTCTCCGTGGATGTTGGCTAGGTTTCTGGGTTTTTTGCACACAGGGCAAGGCTCCATTTCTGGCAGTGAGAGAAATGCTGATCACATCCCAGGCTAACAGGGAACAGAAGTGCCTCGTCACTGCCATGGGGTCATGGGCTTTTCTTGTGATTCCTGCTCATTCATGTTGCTGGAAAACAAAACAATTCCCTGTGAATTCAGCACGTAATGCTAGTTTCAAATGAGCGTACATGAAATAATTAGTTTCCTTGTATTAGAAGGTATCAGGATAGGTGTTTTTTTCCACACAGGCAGGTTGCTCCAGGTAAGACGGGGCTAATGAGTAAGGTGTCTCATAATATGTGAGAATTAAAAGATTTCTGTTTGCATGGGACCCTGAAATTTTTTTTTTGGTGGGTTTTGTTTTACATAGTTTTATACCCTTTTAGTTTCACTTTAGCTATTTGTATGTGACTGTGCCCCAGAGTGAGAGCCACAGGGTTGGACTTGGCTTACAATTGAAACAGTGTGAAACAACTTTAATGAAGCCCCCGGTACCACTGGGGATCTGGCTGCTTTTGAGAAGAGTCAGGCTACCAAACTACACGTACCACGGAGCAATGGGGCACCGTGTTACACGTGAGTTTAATGTTGAACTGCAACTAGAGAAGGGTTTGGGTTGGTTAAATTTCACAAACATTAAACACAATTTCAGAAAATCACAAAGCTGATTATCATTGAAAGATGCCACTGTGAAACATTTYGGTATCCTGAAAAGAAGCTTTTATGAAATTACCATTAGTTTAATTTTCACACAACTTATGGTATGATTTGTGTTACACACAGTCATAAATAATCAGGAAAGGGCAGGTGAATAGCAAGGTGACAACTTTTCCAGATAATACACAGTTGTTTAGGATAGAGGAAACCAGGACTTAAATAAAATACCCTTAATTTTAAGTGGATAATGAGGAGGTCTATTTTAGTTATTACCGTTCAGACAAAAAAATCTTGGAGACAGTGTAGATAATTTTCAGAGAAATCTCATATTAGTATTCAGAAGGATTATAAAGGTAAGTAGCACTTTACGAATGATTAGAAAAAGAATAGAAGGATATAATAATACAACTATATAAATTCAGGTACCCATCCCATATACTAGAAGTAGTTCTGGTCGGTCCAATTCAAGAAATGATACAGCAGAATTGGGAAAAGTTAAAAAAAAAGAACTATAAGACAACCACAGTAGGTTGGCACTCTTTGGCTTGGAAAAGATAAAGTATCGTGAATGGAATATTGCAAATTTTTGTAAGATCTTAGATGTATAAGAGAGAAAATTATGCAGATTACATGCTATTCTCTTAGTCCAACAGATTCAGAGGCACCCACAGAAATTATTAAATAGAGTGCAATATAAACACAAGGAAAATCTGTTTCACACACTATATAATTATGTAGAATTCATTGTTACTGAATGACGTGGAGATAAAGAATATAAATGGTCTCAAAGGTATTAAATGAAAAAGGTAAGAATAGTCTTTCTGTAGCAAATAAACATAGTTCATTGCTTAGGTGTGGAAGTCTCTAAGTCACAGACGGCTGGACCAGGGGAAGCTGGACCAGGGAAGGGATCACTCTGAGTTCCCGTGTTCCATGTATCCCCCCACAAGCATCGACTGCAGCCACTGGAGACAGGAGCTGGCCAGTACAGCAGATCTTACCTTCCAGCTCACCCACTTTGCGATCTGCCACTTCTGTATTTGTGTGTTCAAATTTTCATTTTGGAAATTCAGATTTGCTTACTGATTTAATAAAATCAGATCAGGATGAGTTAGAATTTCCTGTGGGACAGACCATCCTAATTTTGTGTGATTCTTAGAGCTGTGACATGAATCAGTCTTATTTGCATTGAGGAGGGAGCCAGGCTGTGTTGAAAAGGAATCTGTGATTTCTTAGGGAGGAAGTTTGTCTTTAGAAGTAAATAATTTTCTCTCTGAAGCCAGACTACATTATGTGTAATATTTTTGACCCTATGAGATATTATTGCTCACCTGAGTACAAGCTGCAGACAGTAATTCGGCACCTGAATATGGGTCTAGCTGTCAAGACGTAAGCGATAAGCAGACTTTGGCAATACATTCAGCTTCAAAGGAGAGTTACAAAACTTAGAATTCTCCCCCAACCTTGTCATGTGCATATAACGTAGCAGTATCTCTAGGTGCATCTCAGTAATGTCGTGTAGACAGCTGTAGCAGTGGGTAGCCATCAGGTCCATCCCCAAGACAGCGCCATGCTCGGACCCACACCTCCTGTGTAGCAACAGACAGCAGGGCCACTGCGTATGCAGGTGCACTAATTTGCGTTAGAAATTACCCCCGGCTTTTCCAACAGTTTAACTAGGTCAATTAGGGGTGTGATTGTTTACTCTAATAATTATTAGCCTTGCGAATAGGCACGTTGTTCGTGGGGAATGAACTAGGAGAGTAATAATACCTTTACGCTCATAAAATGGAGTCGAAAGGGGATGGCTTATATCTTTTTAGTGCTAAAAATCCTGTGTGCGGATGCAGCCCAGCAATGTATAACCCTGGAAATAGATGTCTATATTTTTCCTTCCAGTATTTAAATTCAGTTTCTAGTATTGATATTACAACACAGGTGCTAGAGAAACTGAGGCACACAAGACATCATAAACTCATCTCTAATGTGACACTGACAGGAAACCAGGAGCATCATCGGGTGAACAGAGGGGTGTCTTCAGATCGTTAACTTAAAAAAACCCACCCAAAAACCAGACACCCACACCCACACTGTTACTCAAAAACCAGAATATCATCAGGAAGTAGTGAGTCATCACGTGGCCATTGCCCTTTTTCGTTATGGTGTTTCCTGAATGTAAAATTTAGGCTTCTTCTTCCCTTTAGACAAAGTACCTAGTAGCACTATGGAAGCAAAAGCCGTATTACATTTATTAGCAGTGCCACTGTGCACAATGGCAGGGAGGAAAATAACTTGGTTGCTAATGTGATGTATGAGCATCCAAAGGATTTGGGCACCAGATCCTCAGCTTACAAGAATCGAGGAGATGTTTCACAATGTGGCCAGCAAGTCTGTGCAGCGGCTCGGCTACGTGATGCTGCAAACGCCTGGTGAGGCGCTCGAGGGGGTTGCAGGGCCATGGCCCCTYGCCTCCAGCCCCTCCTCGTCCCGTGCCAGCGGAGGTGCTTGAGCAGAGGTCTGAGCTGAGCTGTGTGGGTGTAGGGATCTGCACCAACAGGTGTGTTTGGAAGAGGAGGCTTAGAAGGGCCCAAACAAGTTGCCCAACATATTTTTAATAGATTACTGCCAGAAATAAATGACAGAGGATCGGAGTTATTGCCTCAGGAAGGTCATGGAAGTCGTTTGTATTTTAAAACAYCTTGTTAGCGTACATTGTGGCTTAACTATTAAAGTAACCAGTTCAGCCTAATATAATACATCTAATTATATGACGTGAGCCTCATCGGATGACTTTTGCCAATTATATCTGACAGGGCTATTTTAGATGAGAGGCCATGTGTTACAGCAATTTCAAGAGATGAATATAACAGCATATGTTTTCAAAAATAAAATATCCACTATGTTATTTGCCGTGATTAAGTACCTACCAATGCAATTGTAAGGTAGGAAATCAGGCCTTTCTGGTTTGTGAATTATGCCTGTGCTGAGTCATCGCTGGTTTTTTTTAAAGGTTTATTATGAATGAAGAGCTGGGTCAATGCCAAATTCCATGTTTCTGGCTGCTTCTTTTGTTCCCTTGCAAGTTATTCAAATCCCTGGAAACAAGTGTCTTAAAATGAAAACTTCTGAAGTTGCAGGACTTGAACTCAAAACTTCATAACAACCACTGCAAGGAGTCTGCAAGGAGTGACCCTATGGACCTGAATAGAAGATGCTACCATAAATGAAGAAAATGACATACGCTGTCATATGACAAAACTGTCGTTTAAAATTAATATGATGGTCGACTATGAGAAAACAAACCAAACCAAGCTATTAACATTTTCTGCTGCAGAACAGAGATGCAGCCTCATATGAGAATGTCCGGGCAGAGGATAAAAGGAAAGTAAAGGCATCCTTCACTCCCTCTGAAGGTATCAGGGGATAAGAAGAAGTGGGTAGAGATTAGAGGGCTATTCTTGGTGCCTCCTGTTGCTGCTCAGACAGATGCTGAGCAGAAGGGGTTCAAAATTCGCGGGCTAGAGAGAAAAGATAGAGAACACAGGAGAGAGGAAGAGAAATACATTTTATCTGATGTTGTGTTTTAATGTAAACTTGCACACAGACTTCTGGACCTCAAGGGTTTGCCCACAGCACTGGTCTGGAACAACGTTCTTCCTCATACCTGTGCTCAGGCTGAACGTACCCGGCATTGCAGAGAGGCCTGGAGACTGCCTGCACCCCGAAACACATCACTGTGAGGAAGTGGGAGTGCTGGATTGCTATCTCCCCGGGCTGGGCAGCYGCAGAAGCCGGTCCCTGACACAGGAGGCGGGTTGCCCTCCTTGCTCTACTAAAAGCAAGGTGGTCCCAGCACAACGGGTTGCACCTGGAAGCTGCTGTGGTCCCTCCCTGCCAGGTARAGCCCAAGTCTATCATTAGGTGTTGCATATTTTCAGGGCAGATGGGCAGTATCAGGCCCCTGGGTGTGCATCGACAGGGGGTTCGGGCGAGGGGATGGCTCTGGGCCGCTGGGCCTGGCTGGCTGGCGGCAGGGCTGGCATGCGGGGCGGCAGCAGCAGCCTGGGAGGRGAGCAGCAGCTCGGATGTACGCATGCCACCGAAGGACTTCTGTCTGACTGTGTCAGACGATCCTAAATTTTTTGCAGATCTGAACCCCAATGCAAGTTGGGGCTTAGCTGGGATGACAAGCGAGATGCTCCGCTTCCTTCCAGCCTGCGAGTCCTGCCCCCAAGGCGCTCCCAGAGCCTTCCTCTCCCCACGTGCGGGAGAGCAGCGAGTCGTACCCACACTCTCCTTCACCGGGAGACTGGCACTTTAGTCTGAAGCACTTATCTGAGATATGAGAAACTTGCATCCAAATCCCTTCCCTGCTGGCTGGCGCTCAGACGTGCCTGTCTGTCTCCCAGGAAAGCCTAATTACCCCACTTCAGGGTACTCTGGGACAGATGTTCTCAAAATCTCTCGTTTAGGTTTTTCAACTTTGGCTAAATATTTACATTGTTAAGCTGCCCCTATCCTCAGAGTGTAAAACCACTTAACTTCGTAGTAACTTTCTCTTTTGCTTTGCCCCGATAGGTACCTAATTGCTTCAAGAACAGTGGAGCAGTTTTAAGAGGAGGGACAAAGCGAGCCCTCCAAATACCCACTGCAATACCTATGCTAGACTGCTGTGCTGAATATTAGAAGCTGGGTGTTAAAAGCCTTCAGGCAAAAAAGAGTTCTTCCACCTCTCACATGAAGTCTTTAATCACAAGATTATAGGATAAAAGGCAGTGTGGGTGAGGAGGGAGCATCGTGTTCTCGCTGTATGTTGTGGGAAAAGCCTGTCTTAGGTGTTGAACGCCAAAAGAGCATTTGTGGTCGAGAGCGYTGTTAGCAGAAGGAGATAATGTCCTCTGGCATGGGATCACCTAGACTCTCTTAAGCGCTTAAAATTTGCATCTTTCCTTGACTTGTCTGAGATAATTTAGGTGGCTCCCTATCCAGCGTGCAAACTGGAGGATGCCTCTGAAGACAAGCGCAGACAGACATATCCGTTCTGCCTGTGGTCTGAGCTGGCCAGATGAGAGCCAGCTGTGATCCAGCAGCTGTATATGTGATATTAGTGCATTGCTGTGCTTGAATCAATACATCCGGCTGAAAGGCAGGGCATATTTTCTTAGGTGCAACACAGCTAAACAGCCTCTGAACCACAACTGGCTTGCACCCAGCCAGCTAAGAGCCCAGCCAGAGGAGCCCAGGTCTGCCTACACCTACCTGTATAAAGCCGGTTATTAATTGGTGCCAAGCTCTCCGCTTGCTCGAAGGAGTCTGGGTGCCAAAGTGTTAGGCGCTGCAGCATTATGTRTTGTACTTGTGGATGTTTAACTTCTGATTGACCAGGAGAGTCAGGTCTGAGCTGAGCTGGTCTAAAAACTGCATTGGGACTTACAGAACATCAGAAGTCCTCTATCGTGGATGCTGTGATCTGTGGCCACTAGCAATCTAGCTTTGGCAGTGGGAAGCCTGACTCTCACCTGAACGTTGAATAAATACTCCAACACATAAGCCTGTATCATGACTTTTGTTCAAATTTGTCTGCTATCTTCAAGTATGTTGTTTTTCCAGGAGCAAGTGTTCTGATTCATTCAGAGTTTATTCAACATCAGCTCCTACAAGTTTAGTTCACTAACACCAACTCAGGTGATAAATATTGAGGCATAAACATTCCCCAAGGAAGTTGCTGAATCCTTTTTTCTGGCACCCAGATACAAGACAAGATCCATATTTAGCACTGGGCAAAAGTTATTTCCTTGTTTTCTTTAATGAGTGTAATGGAAGTTGATTTTTGGAAGGTAGCAGACATCAGTTCCTTGCAGTTTTTGGTTATTGGGTATTCTGTGCTTCATTTTTGTATTCCTTCAGCCAGTGGTATAGTGCTGTGTAATGTAATTCAGGCTAAAGACATGAAAAATATATTAAAGAAAAATTATAAACATCTAGAATTTTGTATTCATATCGTGCATTTTTGTTCAAGATACTGACATATATAACCATACTTGCCAAATTCTTCTAACTAGTGTGTGTGTATGTGATTTAAAAATGCAAGCTACCCCATCAAAGGGCCTCTAGCTTTTTGATTCTCTGAGAAATGAATAATATTCAGCACATTTTTTGGAAACCGCATTTATGTCAACCCTGAAAGTGRGGCTGGACATTTAATATTCAGAGTATTTTAACAGCTTCAACACGAAGTAGGAAAAAGTAGAGTTGCATTTGGGATCCTGCTGTCTGCCAAATAATACCCTCATTTTTTTCATCTTCACAGGACTTTGCAGACAATGAACGGATGGGTTTAGATGCTTTAGTCTTGAACTGTAAGCTTGGTGGGGCTTAATGTATACTGCATTCATGAATATATAGAGCCGCTTCCTGATTTAGCAGCATCGTGTACCTCAGCGTAGCCTAAGGTCTGGCCCACAGCCTGAATCCGGCCCAGGGGATGTCTGGTGTGGCTGCTCAGGCACCGCTGCTGGATGCCTGGGACAGCCATCCCGGCAGGGGCTGCAGCAGCGGCTGGGAGCAGGGGGAGCTGATCTGGCCAGTGAGAGATGGCCCCGCTGCCTGCAGCATGCGTGCCCAGATGGGGCCCGTGACCCGGGGAGCCTCCCAGGCTCCAGACCTGGATGCCCTGGCTTCCGAGGCTGGATTGCTTGACTGCACATTACAGTTTCCACAGGCCTCTCATTTCACTCAGTGAAGAGCTGGGTTTTTTGCTATTTGGACATTTTTCTGATGTTACCAAAAACATTATGGGCATTAATTTACTATCTTCACAGCTTCGCTGTGAGTTTGGGTGATATTATTCCCATTTTGCAACTGAGAAAATAAGTACAAGCTTGCTGAAAATACCTTCTGATGTTTATTCTCTCTTCTGAGGCACTGAGACCCTGGGTCACAGAACGTAGAATTAAGTCCAGGCATCTTCACCCACAGCCAGAAGCACAATCCTCCTCACTGCTGCGTGTCCACCCCAGCACCCCATAGCCACTGCTGAATATCCACTGGTGTCTGACCTATGGAAAACTTGGAAGATGCAATGGGTTACCAAACATCCCCATGCGACTTGGTCTGAAAACATTGTCTGGTATCAAAGGGTCCTTCTGGCGTATGCTCAGAGAGAATCGTATCTCTAAATGGCGTTTTTTTTAAGCAATGAAAGTATTTTTCCTCTTTCTCTAATCTTCTGCATTGTTCCTCTCTCAGTTTCTGCGGCAAATGTGGGAAGCCTGCCATGGACAACATTTGAATTCACTGCATAACCCAGCTCTTTCCAGGTGCACCGATGCACCTGGAATTTATTTCAAATTGTGTTTGAAATAAAATAGCATGGAACTGACCAGCTTTAATTCTGCATTTCCTATCTTTGGAGAGTTTGACTTGGCAGTCTCAGCAGCTCTGTTGTGCAATAATTTATAAACGTACTAGTACATTAGATATAGAGGATATTTGGAGAGGGATGTGTGTGTGTTTATGTTCCTGAAACTAACAGCCCAAACACCACGTGATGTAAGTAGGCAATTACCCTCTTTTTAGGGAGGAGGAAAAGGGTGTGGGTTGATATAGCGACTAGAAGCCAATAGCTGGTTTCTCAGCTGTGCTCAACTCTTGTTTCCAGTACTTAAAGGACACACAGGCAGTTCCCCAGTCCTGGAGGTGCCAGGCATCCAAAAGCTTCTCAGCTGCTGCCACAGAGCAGATGTTTTACTGCCAGTGAAGGGCAGGTGGGATGTCCTGCCCTGCTCTTTCCCTGTGGAGGGAGGCTGGGATACCACTGCACCAGCTGTCCCTGTTTGTGGTACGAGAAGACCTCTTCTTCTGGTGGGGATCCTCAGCTGGGCTGTGAAGGTGTGATTACTTGTTGGATCAAGGTGAAGATCTGGCCCAAAAGCTTTTGAGTCACAGGTCCACCCTTTGATCATTAGAGCACAAATTTATGCAAATCCTGGGAATAGCAAGAAAAAAGGGGTTTTTATCTTTTTCTGTGTTAACAGAAGAAAATGGAGAAGAGAGGTAATCTTTTCTCCTTTAATTGTGTGGTCCTGCTCTATTGAACTTAATGGCTATTCCTGTATGCTGCTCAATGGGAGCAGAATCAGCAATGACTACCTCCCGATAGAGTAACACAGTCTGAGTGGATTTCCTCAGCTTTCTGTGGGGATGCGTTCGGTCTCCTTGGTGTGATCTTGCAGGCTGCTTGTGGTATGGAAGAGAAAAAAAAAGAATTAATGAGAAAATAATAACCCTCCTGCACCCGTTGGGAAGGAGCAATCACGGACCGCTGGGCCCTGGTGCAAGCGGGGGCGGCTTCGGGACCTGGTTTGTTCCCCAAGGCGGTGCAAAAGATGTGGAGAAGTTGAGATGCCCCCGTGAGCAGGTATTACCACCGCGCACAGCCCCGGGCTGGCAGGCAAGTTCTTCCACTCAGCCAGCCTAGCTTGAAACTTCATATCTGCTCTGTATTTTGTCGCTCACTTTCACTAAACCTGTTCAATGTGGCTGCAAAGCCGCCTCTGGGAAAGCAGCGTTAAACGCCGCCTGGTTCTGCAGTCCTCGGGCATCTCCCCTGCCCTCCCGGCACCATACACCGCCCTGCCCGCGGTGCTGGCAGCATTGTCACTGCGGCTCGGCAGCTACGATCGGAGAAGTTCTTCCTTTCCATCGGGCTCTGTGCTGATGTCGTACAGTTTCCCTGTCCTATCAGGGACAAGGATCAGGGAAGGGTGGTAGCTTGAAAACTGCTCTCGGATCCTCTGCTTTTAGCTCTTGTCAGCACACAAAACTCTTCACAAGAACAGCTCAGAAGTCTAACGGGTACAGAAAATCAGAGCTTTGGCTGTAGAGGCAGATTTCATGGCGTTACCACCGGCTAGTTGAAGTCTCCATGTTAGATGGGTCCTGACCCGCTTTTTCCTCTTCTGCTCCCCCAGTACCTTTGCTAACACGCTTTTCTGCTCAGCGAGTGTTAACTATGCTTTTCTCTCAAGTGGAAAAATCAGCTAATATAATTAGATTGAACTAAGAGAAATTGGGCCTGAATTTAGTTTGGATTTTGCTGTTTCTTGTCAGACAGAGGAAGAAACTCAAACTTTTTTTTTTTTTCTTTTTTCTTATTCCAGTTGGCTTAATAACAGCTATCACTTCTCTCTGCAGACTTCACCTCTTTGTTAGCCTGAGACCATCACTGCTACAATGAATAATAACAGTGTAATTCTTCATGGTGTTTTCAACTCTAGTAATACAGGCTTAATTTTTCAACAAATACTGACTCTTTGCTTCTCAAGTTTGAACACTTAGTTTATCTTTCCAGTAAAAATCTACCACTAGCAGGGCATATCACTTACCAGTTTGTTTGTCTTGGGACATGTCTCTAAAGAAGCAGTTGAATAGTGACCCGAGAAGCCCCGCGGGAGGCAGGGAAATTCCCCAAATGCACCAGAGAGCCGTATGCCAGGAGAAAAGCCGCAGCTAAGGAGCCAGGAGAAGCAGGTGGGCTCACCTTGGGGAGGAGACATCTTTAAACCCCACATCCAAGTGAGCCTCTTGTTAGGCTTGCCCAGGTTTGACCTCCTCTGTGCTGAAAGCCGAGAGGAGCTGGGATCTGAGCCTGTGCTGAGTTTGTGATGGAGAGCTGGTGCTTTTGCACTGAAAAAGTTAGTAAAGGGCCTGGGAGGTGAGATGAATCCAGGCAGGTGCTTTCTCAACGTTAAAGGGATGGGTCACCTTCTCACATGTGTGCATAGACCATGTTTTTTGAGTAAAAACCATCTTGGCTTGGCCTCCTCTCTCCAGTTTGTCCCAACAACGTGCCTACCCCCAGTGACAGTGAGTGGGCTCCAGGTTTCGGGTCCCTGTGCTTGCTTCCTCCAGGGGATTTCGCTTACATTTGTTTAATGGGGACACATTTTTGAGGGAGATTATTACTAGTTGTTACTGTGGACTTTACCTTTGCTTTTGATTTCCCTGCCTTTCTGCCGTTGCTGTCTTTCCTTTTTTTGATGGTGCCATATGTTTTCCACAAATGAGTGTTTTGGTTTTCAGATTGTTCATTCTTAAAGGCCCTGGAGCTGTATGTTATTTACTTGACCACTAGATGGGGACACTGAACACCACGAACCTGGTTTAGCTCCACCACGAGGTTACCTGTGGACCTGGAGCCGTGGAAGCAGCCAGAGGCCCCAGAGCTGGGCAGGAGCAGGTACGTGGCAGCTGCTTTGGGGAAGGAGTGAGCAAGCTCTGTTACGCAGTGGCCTTAGAGGTCCTCCAGCAAACACCTCCAAGCATGAGGCAAATCTGGCCTCTTTCTGCCCAGAGGAGCAAGTTGCTCAGATTGTATGTCCACTGGAGAGCGTGGAGCGTTAGCGAGAGGCTGGAGAGAGTCAGAGGTGTGAGACCTTCCCTCGCTGCCTCTCTCCTAATCTCATCGCTCTTTGCTGGGGATTACATCCCAAGGACTGCTCTGATTCTTTGATCCTCCCTCGCAGTGAGACTATCTCAAGAAGTGGCCCCCACCACTTTGGAGCTTCTGGCTGTAACTGTGAAGTGAGGTAGGAAGTTAAGTAGAACATGAACAGCTTTTTCTTTTTTTAAACAGTTTAAGCTATTTTTAAAAGACCAAGATCAATCGACGCTTCAAATAGTGTTTCTGTAATTTATCCATTTACATTGTAAGTGCAGATAGGGTTTAAAGTGCCCCATTGTCCGCATTAGCTCTTCTTGCCTTTCCTCCCATCTGCATCAGGAGGGCTTTGTTGCTGTGGTTTTCCTTCATTTTCTGGACAGAGCTGGATGTTGAAGAGATGAGACTTCCTCCAAACAGAGGGAGTGATGTTTGGACAATTCATATCATCGTTGTAAAACAGAGAAGGAATGGGGCTGAAACACAGACATTTTAGCCAGAAAGATCCATGTATTTAAAATCCTGAGGGTAGTTGTTGCTTGTTAAAGCTCAGAGATGATGCCTGAGGGACTAGTGATTTTTTTTTTTTTTTTTTTTACATAGAAGATGTAAAATGAAGCTGTGGTTGCACTTAATGTTCAAGGACAAAACTACAACTCTGTGATATGGCTGGATCATTAAGGGAATATGTCCACTGACCACGAGAAACAGCTGGGTAGGCTTTATGCAGATTAACTGATACCTGGTGGCAAGGTACTGCTGTCGAACAACCAATTTCTCTGCTCTAGTTCAGCCCTTAGGATAGGTTTGTGCCATCTCCTGTTAATCCCTAGCAGATGTTTAGAAGGTGTGGACACCCAGGGCCTGCCTGCAGCGGTGTGACCTTGTGCAGAGAGGAGTAGGTGCCGCGTGGGATCGCAGCTCTGCAGTGAGGATGGGCAAGCCTGGGATCTGAACGAGGGCTGCACGCGCGTCCGGAGCACAGAGTCCCTGACAAATAGAGGTAACCTTTAAGGGAAGCTGTGTAAATGATCCTTGTCAATACTACCATTAGATTAGTGAGGGACAGTGACTACTGCAGGGCTATGAACTGCATTACAGTCACTTAATAGAGCTCATTGGTAGTAAACTGACTCGGTGATTTGCTTTTCATCAGCTCTGCTGGCTGACTTTTGAGCCTCTTCTGTTCAAACGGCATGTGAAATCTCTGGTGTTAGCAGGCACCAGTGGGGTAATTTAGCAGAAGTTAGCATAAAAGCAACCAGATTGGTAACAGCTAGCCAGATGCCTGTCAATTGTAAGTAATGCTGGCAAGAGCTAAGACTTCTCCTCCTTCAGCTTTCAGTTGCGTCATGTACTCGTGCAAAAAGGGTACCTCTCTGATTTTTTCCTGTCCTGTTGTTTGCACAGGTCTGTATGTGAGGTTTATAGCTTCAGAGGCTGTCCCTGGCAGCCGCTGTGGCTGTGGCAGTGCCAAGGAGCAGGCTGTGGAGGTCAACCTGGATGGAGGGACGGAGGGTGATGGAAAACCGCCAGCTCTCCTCTTTGACTCCTCCACGTACACTAAGAACCAAAGGCTTCTAATAATTGCCGTCTCCTGCCAATCCTTAGTTTATATACCTGTATGAAAGTGCTAGATACAAGATGGTTAAATACTCAAGCACCCTCCAAAGAAGCTGTCAGCTTGAACAAAATTGAGTTAAAAAACAGTGTCAAGCACTAGTTCATCATATCCCTAGGATCAGGGTAGGTGGAGATTTTCCTTGTTTCACAAAAGTGTGGCAAATTATGTATAACATGTAGTTGTTCAGTGGGCCTGCTCTCCCGCCCACCCAGGGCACAGGGCAGCGTGGTCAGGCAACACGGCGGTGAGCTTGGAGCTTCTTGATTGCATCCCTTACTGCAGGCTGCTTTGGTGACCTCCAGGGGCTCACTTAGCTTTGCTGTCTCCACCTTTCCCTTATCTTCCAGAGGTGTTGTGAAGACAGATTCATGCTTCAAGTGATCATGAGCTCTGTTAAAAACTGTCTGAGTATTATTATTGGCTGCAGCAATATTGTACTTGGCAGCAAGGAGGCTGGTTATAATTATCTCTCCAAAGATGCTGCAGACACATAAATGCCTCCAATTCTCCCACCAGGGAAAGGTGACTTTGAGCTGGTCTGTGCAAGAATATTTTATCAATGGAGGTTGGGTTCTGTTTGTAGGTGTTTGCATCTCTCCAAGAAGAAAGCTTGCTGGTGAGCTGAGAAAACCCCTCGTCCCTGCTGCTTGAGTACTGCTATCTACCTGGGCAGCAGAACCCTTCAGGCCCAGGAGCACTGCTGAAACAAAACCCGTGTAGACATGCCGTTGCTCCTGTCAGCTGCAGCAGTGGTTCACCCGGCTGCTCACACACCGACGCGTGTTCAGCGCAGCCCATCACATGCAAAGTGCTTCCCAGCCTGCAGTGTGCTGGGGGGGACCCAAAGTGATACAGCTCTGCTGGCAGGAGTTTTTAAGGCTCAAACTACACTTCTACTGTCGTGGCTCGTTTCACTCACAGAGATGGTTTTACCTTGCCACCTTGCTCCTAGCAGATACAGCTCAGCTCTTTTATGCCCTGGAGAAAATATAGCCATATCCCAGGTTTGAGTGATGGCCCTGCTGAAAAACTGGATGGAAAAATTGGTTTCATTGCAATATTATTATCTTTTTTTTTTGATCCAAAGTGCAACTTCTTACTTCACTTGTGGTTTGTTCAAGCCTTTCAGAAATGGGTAGATGTCTCAGAAGGATTTTATAAAGAAATGCTTCATTTTGAAGTGTCTAAGAAAAGATTTGAAAAGTTTAGGAAATTTTAGGGTTTTTTTTTTCAGGTTCAGTTTGAAATCCAATTTCTCTGAAACACCAATGAACACTAGATTTAGGTTGGAAAACATCACCAACCTTATACTACAGAGTTATGGACTGAGGCCAAGGATAAAGAACTCCTTTCCTAACAGCATGTAGCAATGAGAAACGAGAAACTTCTTCTGACAAGCGCAAGTGTCCTCAGGCTTTCAGAGTGATTTTTATCTTGTGGAAAGCCAGTGTTTTAGGCAAATACAGTTCTGAAACTTCACCCAAATGCTGTCCTGATTTGCATAGCTGATTAAGAAGCACCAGCACACATGGTAGCAAAGGCTGTGATTGCCATGTGCCGAGCTTCCTACACTGTAGTGTGGTGCTACTTTTGCAGGTTCGATGTCCAAGTGATTCTCGTGGATCCTTCTAGCCTGGCTGGTGGCTGCTTCCTCCCTGGGAGCCGATGGGGAACAGTGGGCTGGTGTGGGATGGGGGATGCTCTTGAAGGGATTTTTCCCTGCCTGGAAAGCCAGGGGATGGTCCCAGCAGCTTGCCTGCCCATGGCTCTGGCTCCATGTGGAGGCTAAGCCTGGGGTGTTGTCTGTCCCTGGGACAGGGAAATGCCAGGGACACACAGATGAGATATTAAAGCACTTCAGAGGAGTTGGTCTCCTGGCCCTGGGTGACGAGGGAGTGTATGCAGCACATGTCAGCCATATCTGGTGAGCGGTCACCCTTGTTTGCTGTACCCTTTCCGTTCCCTTGACGCTGTGTTTTGATAGTAATTCTGTTTGGGAACAAAGATACTATTGATTTCATTTGGCTTCTCACCTCAGTAATCTGGACACCATGGACTCACATGGAAATAAAAAGTGAGGTGACTCATTTGCTGAGTCCCTAATGCAGGGAGTCAGATGGAAATCAGTTGTTAGCCATTATACATCGCAAAGCAGAGGTGTCACGCTCTAGCTGTGAAACTCTTCCTAACAAGCCAGCTGACAGCTCTTGCTCCCCCCACAATTTCCGCATCGAGGGTGAATTGCAGTAATCCCATGTTAAGGTGACACAGGTGTGGATTCACTTCCAAAACTGCCAGTCCCTCTGGACTCCTTGTTTTTAATTAATTTTTTTTTCCTCACTGATGTCAGTACAGCAGCAGTGTTAAATGCTGGTACTGCACTGATTAAAATTGTATTCCTAAAATAACTTTGTCCTTTGGTATCATTCTGCGAGATGCTTTTGTTTCTTTTTAAATTGTTAGATTTTCAAAGTGAAATCTGAAGCAGAAATTGGAAAGGAAAGTTTCAGAATAACTTTCCTCTACCACAGGTATGCACTGCCTGATCTTGGACAGTCCATTTTTTATAAAAATAGGTACAACCAGTAGTAATATATTCATAAGGGGGTTGCTGAAGGAGCTGGCTAGTGTCCCCTACATCTTTCCCCCTCTTAACGTGTAAGTCTGTGTTACCCATATATGTCATCTTTTGGGGAACCTTTCTGTGGACCGGTTGTGGTAAGTTGTCCACGGTGTCACTGGTACAGACTAGTGACTTCCATTTGCTTTTGGTGAAAATCTTCTGCTGTCCTGAGAAGACAAAACAGAACTTGGTTGCTGCCCTCACCCATCCATTCATTGCACGTCCCTCATGTCCCCTGGTGTTTGCCTCCTCCTGGGTCCACCCAGCCTGAGCAACCACCCTGCATACAGCCTCCTCTCCTCACCCATCTTGCACCTCTGGGCTCTTAATTTCTTTTTTCTGCCTCCTTCTTTTGAGCTACAAAGCACTAAGCAAACGCCATACTCCAGGTAGCACCTAATACTGATTTCCATAATCTCCTCTTTAATAGTCCTAAGGCTGTTAGTGGTCCTGTCTGACAACCATGGGTATTTATAAGAGCTGATTCCTGTAGGACATACCAAAATCTTGCTTGCTCATCTCCACTTATGACCTAGATTTTCTACTTGGTGGCATGTTTCAGCTAATTCAGCCCCTTTCCTCAGTACGGAGAGCTGGAAGGTGGCACTTGTTCCTTTCTATGATGGAACTGCCCTGGGTCCTCTGTAGCTGGTTCCTTATCACTGAAATGAGCTCTCCATGGCACTATGTCTAAAGTCTGCATGACTGCTAAACAGTGTTTCTCTTCATGACCTATGTTAGACCTATTTCCATGGCTCACTGTCTTATTTGCATGTTGCATACCCCTGAAAGCAAAGATTCCTACATCTTCTAGATCAGTGGACCTCTGTCAATTTTTTTCACTATATGACCATCATGCTTTTAATTGAAATGAGTAGAAAGAGTGGTACAATGCTGTGGATCAGCTGTAGGCCACTTGACATGACTTTGCAGAGAATGGTTTGGGAAAATTGGCACAAAGCATTAAATAGACCTGAATGAACTCTTTGCACTTTTGGCAACACCATTTCTTCTCTCTGGCGTGGTCAGGAGCTGCCATCTGTTCTGTCTGATGCTGTTTTCTGCCAGGTACCTTGGATGCTTACCTCTGGCTGGATGTGCTCTTTGCATTCAAAGTCCAAAGAACAGGCTGACTTACAGGCTTACAGTTCAACCAAATAAACATATTTCAGGGAAGGACTAAAAAAACCAAACCTGCATTTTAAAAAATCCATGGGAATTTTTCTCCATAACTCACTCTCTCCCTTCTTAGCAATTCTCTTTCCGTTCTCTTTACAATGGAAAAAGGTAAAAGAGAAAGGAGGAAAGAACCGAACAGCAAAAAGTGGTGGGTTTTAATTGTTTTTTTGAGGGGTGGGGGGGATATATATTGGAAAAAGTACATAAAGTTTCTGCCAAGATTTGCTTACATTTTTAAGAAATGTAATTTTTCAGTGAGAAATTTATGACTCCCCCTTTTTTTAAGAGGTCCTACTGAGAGCTACGTTTAGAAATTATTTCATGTATTTGCAATGTAAAAAAAGATATTTATCTGCAGCAAACATAGCATGTGGCTGGACCATGTAGGTCTGATAGCTCTTTTTAAATTAGAGGCTRGGGCTCACCTGTGGCTATGCTGATCTAACAGCACAAAAAACACTCTTTCCATGGTGAGAGGAGAGTTTATAAGAGACCTTACAGAGGGCAGGAGGCACCTGTGTTTCCCATTTGCACTTTAGCTAACATAAAGCTGTAAAATATGGAATCATTTTATGAAGAAAATGCCAAGATTTATCAATGAGAGACAATACTGATATCTTCTCAGCTCAGGAAACTTGTTATGTATGCAGCTTCTGGGTGAGGGCTGTTCTAGCTGGGGTTAATGGATTTGCCTGACCTGCAGACCCACTACTATAAGAAAAAGGGAACCCTTGGTGTGACAGTTTGCATGAAAATGGTGACTTCTGGGGGATGGCTTTTCCTAGGAATAGATTTTATATACATATGAGCTATAACAGAAAGGTGGGATTAGTGGGATTTGCCTAAGTGCTCAGTTATTTAGGCTCTGAGTGGGCTTGTATTCATCTTCATATCCTTCAACCACTTTGGAAATCTGACCTTGAAGCATCCAGTGCATCCTTGTGGACACATTGCAGGAGCCATCCTCTCGTCCAGAGGAGGATGAGAGGTGGGTAAGGACAGGTTGCAATGGTGCGGGGCTCTGCTAGCACAAAGATGACCATGTCATTAATGCTAGTGAGGCTTACTTAGCGTCTGTCTGCAGGTATGCCTTCAAATATACATCAGAGGTGAAGCTGAGATTGATGACTCCTTTGTTTCAGAGTAGGAAAATACCTACTCTAAGCATTGTTTTCAAACTCATTTCTCAGGCCGCTAGAATCAATTACTTTTATGGCTGCTCCTTCAGGTCAGCCAGGCAGAGCTCCAGGAAGGTAATCCCACCGCAGACATGTTGTTGGAGGATTATTGGACAAAATTACCCTCAGAGGTAATGAAGTGCTGAGCAGGTTGTGGGGGCACAAAATTTGCTTTTGTGGTGAAATGCTTCTGAGAGGCTCGGTGGGAAGAAACTCACTACTCTCCCCCCAGGATGGGACCTCAGCATTGCCTTCACTGCAAAGAAGTGTAATATAAGTACAGTTATCATAGTGGGTTGAAAAAAGCCCTTGTCCACAGCATGCCAATTCCCTGATTTTTTGCACTCACTTCACAATGAGGTGAAGCTCCAGGTATAAGCATTTATTATTGTTGTTATTATTATTATTATTAATAATTATTATTACTATTACTATTATTATTCATGTACCTGTGCTCTGAAATGATTGCATGGTCCTACATGAGCCTTAGGATGCACAGGCAGAATGGATTATCTCCTAATTTTAACGTGCGATGGAAACTTCCAGTTTCTTTTCATTGTTTTACATGTTTTTGGTTTTTTTGTTTTTTAATACAGTGAAATTAAATGCAAGAACCTCATAGCACAGCAATAAGGAACAAAAATTAATTGAGCAAAAGTCAGCAAATGCAGAATTATGGTTCCCCCAGCAACTGTAATGAAGGCAGAGAACACATATATACGCTGGTGTTCAAGTTAACGCTGCACACTGCCTGGAATACAAATCCTAACTGTGTTCAAGGGGCTGAGTGATGATTACTGCGAGAACCATAACTTTACATTTCCTGACTTTTTGCAATTAAAATCTCAACCTGGATGATGCATTAGCATAGGCTTTGCATTTAATTTGCTATTTTCTTTAGAATGTATGTGTGTGTTGATTACGTTTGAACATTTCTTACCTTTTCATCTCATTTATTCTTTTGTAAGGGAAAAATCAGGGGAAAAACCATTTACCACATCAGCTCCCTTCTTCTCCCTCACCGGCAGGGGGGAAAAGGGAGGGGAGAAAAGAACAAAAACCTTAGTGCAAGCAGTGCAATTAATTGTATTTTTAGCTCTAAGAGGCATTTACTGATGAATGTAAAATTATATCACTGCTTTTCTGTTAATATTTGTACAGGGACTGGCCAATCCATACAGAGATGGGTCTCCTCCAGACCTTTAACCCATACAGAGTTGAGCTAAACATCATTTACACAGCCTTGGAGTGCCAGAAGCAAGTCTGACAAGATCTTTGGTGGCCCCAAGCTCACAGGTTTTTTTAGCCCATTGACATTGAAGTTCAGGACTCAGGTCTGCAGTCCCTCTGACTGTGTGAAGCCCCAGCGACTTGAAAAGCTCAAACTTGTGAATGCTTGAAAGTGTGTCTTCATTGTAGGATCTAACTGGACTCTTTCTGTATCGTTGCTGTACCTCCTCAATCAGCCACAGAAGGATTTAATGGATGTGAGGGTGCTCCACGCCCTGGCTAGCTGATGTGCTGCAGGGTACGGCCAAAATCCCACAGGTGCTTTCGCTGGGGACAATATCTCTCATGGCACAATGGAAGATCAGACTGAATTCCTCCAGTGCTGGTGGGATTATAATGTTTTTCTTTCATTTTCATCTGTCTGGAGGGAAAGAYGACTTCTCTCACAACCTGCCGGAGCCTTGGGAGCACTGGCAGCCTCGTGGGCAGAGCCTAGGGACCAGCCTGGCCCAGTCTGTCCCTCGAGCCAGTCCCCCACACCGGCTCTGTAGAGAAGCTCATCCTCTTCACCATCACCCTGCCCAGGAGCAGTCACTTGTGCTGGTCTGGCTTCTAGTCTTTGGGCCTAATGACAGATCAGCAAGAAGGGAAGGATGCAACACAGCTGGCTCTGTTTATGTTGCAATTTTTATTTTTTCTTCTATTCGTTGTTAATGTGTTGATGCTTACATAATTTTGTTCGACCTTTGCTTTTGTTCTTTTGCACTTTAACCTTTCTTAGCGGCTCTTCTTTTGCTTTGTGCTCAACCATTTCATGATGGTGACTTCTTCCTATAATTAACTCTATTCCCTTTGTTCTGGGCCTTGTGCTTTTATATTCCACTCCCCGTAGAGCCATCAAATTTCTTTTAACCTAAAGGCCCTCTGCCACCAAGGGTAAATCAGCCTTGTCTAAGCTTATTCACTTGAGCCCACCAAAGATAGATTCCCCTCCCTTTCTGTCCATCCTCATATGAGCTCATGTCCATGTAAAGATGTCAGGCATCAAAGTTCAAAGAGAAAATAGCTTGGCACACATTTTCCAGATGCTGTCAGACTGTTGCTTAGGCTCTGAAGGAATTAAATTATGTGAGTACTCATGCTGCTGTCAGAGGCTTGATGCCTTCCAAGAACAAACACTGTTATCTTTAAACATATCTAGTATGCCTGAAAATCACAAAGTTCTATCTATCTCATTGATCGATTTACCAAAAATCCAGAAAATGTGAAAGCCTAGGACTGTTAATTAATGGTGGTGTGTAGGATGGATATGTATCAAAATGTGTGAATCCAGCATATCTCTATTAGAAGTTAGAGAATTCTGGAAAAACAGAGGTGACCTAGAGCAATATGGCTTAAAACACTAGAAGGAATGGCTTCTGTAAAGGCAGTGTTTACTCCTTTTACAGGTGAAATTTTTACTTTTTATTTTGACATGGTGGATTTTGAAAAACTTCACATGTCATTCCTAGGACTAATAGCAGACAGACAGAATTCATTTTGTTAAAACCTTTACTACCTCCCATTGGCAAACTGCGTTTTGTCAAACTCTTTTGTTCATAATGTTCACAAATGACATTTCATCACATTTTTTGTCAACAGAATGTAATTTTATTCCAATCATTCTGTCAGCAAAAAGAAATACCATAAAATCACTTTGCTCACAAACATAAATTATATGTTGATTTTGTTTGTAGAAGAAATGGAAGTATCAAAACTTTTTCTGGGGAGACAATGAAGACGGATTGCATTCATTCTGTGGACAAAATATTAATGTTACAGGCAGCAGTTTGTAATTTCTAGGCTGGCTGGAGGGCAGAGCACGCATGAAATTCAAGGTGAAGCAAAGAATAATGTATGAATGTGCTCATTCCAGCCCTAATTTGGGACATTGGGATGAAATCAATGGGCTTTGGATCAGGCCTTTAAAGCACCAGATGTGATGCAAGGCATTGTATACATAGAAAGCAAAGAACCCACAAGAGGAGCTACGCCTTCATGGAGAGGCAGCTGGGATGCCATGGAGGATACTGTAGGGCATTTCACATGGCACGAGGTAGCTGTGTTTAGGTGGCAGAACGGAGTCCCCAGTCTGCTCTTTCACTTACTGTGTGATGTTCTGATAAGTTTTTTTTTTTTCCCCCGAAATAACTGCTTTCTTGCAGAGCATAGGTAATGCATTAGTTTCAAGATACATCCTTTTAAAGTGGCTATTTACAGTGTAGGGCCATTGCTCAAGAGCCTACATACTCCAGCACGATACGAGAAAAAGCTCTGTGTATTTTAGAGTGATTGCCAGCTGCTTTCTATTTTCCCCATTACAGTACATGAGCAGCCTCTTCCTTTGTTCTCATCTTTCAGCCTAATAGTCTAAACATAGCAAAATAGGCATCTCAAATAATTGTTGGATTTTGAGTGTTTGGTTCACAACTGTATGTGCTTTTAGATTACTGGTCAAAAGCACCTGTGCGGAATACAGATTTCATTCAGATGTATTTGGGGAACATACGTTTTTTTTAGCTACTAGCTTTTCAAGAGACTTGGTACCCAGTCAGAGTATCAAGAAAAATAACTCTGTAGTATTGACTCCTCACACCACAAATGATCACCAGCGAATAACCAGCATAGACAAAGGGTAGGAAAAAAGCTCATCAGTTAAAGACGATTGGATGAATGATTTTTGGACAATTACAAGCAACTTGCAGAGTTTTTTCCTCTATTAAACTGATTGCAAATGAAGAACAAGGTTCAAATCCTGGACTGGACTGGGATTTGGGATCCTTGAGTTCATTTGTCAGCTCTGCCACTGACCTGCTGGGTAACTTTGGGGAAATTGTTTCATCTTTCTATGCACGAAGGTCCCATCTATAAAAAAGAGGTAATGGTTCATGGAAAAGGCTGAGGTACTTAATGCCTTCTTTGCCTCAGTCTTCAATAGTCAGACCAGCCACCCTCAGGGTATTCAGCCCCCTGAGCTGGAAGACGGGGACGGTGAG
>JAYKAV010002873.1:174385-313392 GCA_035582835.1 Phoebastria nigripes | reverse complement strand
CTCTACAACTACCTGAAAGGAGGTTGCAGCGAGGTGGGTGTCGGTCTCTTCTCCTAAGCAACTAGCGATAGGATGAGAGGAAATGGCCTCAAGTTGCACCAGGGGAGGTTTAGATTGGACATTAGGAAAAATTTCTTTCCTGAAAGAGTGGTTAARCATTGGAACAGGCTGCCCAGGGAAGTGGTKGMGTCACCATCCCTGGAAGTATTTAAAAGACGTGTAGATGAGGCACTTAGAGACATGGTTTAGTGGGCATGGTGGTGTTGGGTTGACGGTTGGACTTGATGATCTTAGAGGTCTTTTCCAACCTTAATGATTCTATGATTCTATGTTTTTGTAGTGCTTAATACCTGTGTGAGGCATGCTGCAGAGAAACCAGGTTTTGAATGGCATAAATGACCATCTCCTTTTCAGTTTTTCATGCTCTAACACCTTCTCTTCCTTCCCTGTACACTTGGGCGACTGCTCAAGGCTGATGGGGCTTTCTCCAAGTGGTCTCAGAGAGTGGTCCCTCTTCTCTTGCTTGTGACCAAGATCTGGCTGATGCTCCTATTCCTCATCTTGACTGCAGCAGACTACTCTTTACCTGGCCTTTCCAATTTCTCACAGTTTTTTCCTTGAAGTGATCCAAAACACTGCTGCCAAAACCTTGTCCACGTTCACCCCATGATGCGGCTCTGACTCAGACTCGTATCTGAACATCACCTCGAGCCTCCTGGCATGCTGTTTTCTGATCTCCATCTCTCCTTGGCTCAACTTATCAGCAGTGCCAAATGTGCTGCCAGTGTGGCTTATTGCCTGGCTTATTGCCAGCACTTGCCTTTCCATCCGACTCCTCCTCCTGTCCCAAGCCTGCACCTCCCTTCCTGGCTACCTGCAGCCTCCATGGATGGTACACTGGAGGGAGGAATGCCTTTGTGCTTAGCTGCTTCCTCAAGTATTTCTTTGGCCTTTGACAATATTCATGCTTCAACTTTGAAAATATTACATATTCCAATAAACTTCTAGTAATCCTGCTTTTGGAGCCACACTGATTTCCAGGGAGCCTCTGTACCTCCATTGTTTCTGTAGCTGGCATCAAGTAATACTGCAGAGGGAAGAAAACTGTTCTTCACTTGTAGCTCTGTATACAGCTTTCCATGCTAGAACAGTTTGTACTTCATTGTAACACCCAGTGACTTCTGTAACTCTGAATGCATAAGCACAAATGTTGACTCAGTTGAGTTTAACAGACTTTCTGYGTATGGGTTTAAAAGAGAATGGGAGGAAGAGATGAAGAGCTAATTTCTGAATACTCAACAGTGCTGTAAAAGCAACTTGTTGAGACATACCAGGGAGTTTCGCAACTTCTCAGGGTTCTTGAAACAGCAGGTGCAGACTATTTGAATGCTGCTTGTAAAACAAAATTTTTAGAAGAATGGAAAAAACAACTCTCAGCATCTTGTCTTTGGAAAGCATGTTATGGTTACGTATTAACACAAGAAAAAGGTTTTCAGTCATAGAATCATAGAATCGTAGAATGGTTTGGGTTGGAAGGGACCTTAAAAATCACCTAGTTCCAACCCCCCGCCATGGGCAGGGACACCTTCCACTAGACCAGGTTGCTCAAAGCCCCGTCCAACCTGGCCTTGAACACTTCCAGGGAGGGGGCATCCACAGCTTCTCTGGGCAACCTGTTCCAGTGCCTCACCACCCTCATAGTGAAGAATTTCTTCCTTATATCTCATCTAAATCTACCCTCTTTCAGTTTAAAGCCATGACCCCTTGTCCTATCACTACATGCCCTTGTAAAAAGTCCCTCTCCAGCTTTCTTGTAGGCCCCCTTCAGGTACTGGAAGGCTGCTATAAGGTCTCCCTGGAGCCTTCTCTTCTCTAGGCTGAACAACTCCAACTCTCTCAGCCTGTCTTCATCGGAGAGGTGCTCTAGCCCTCTGATCATCTTCGTGACCCTCCTCTGGACTCGTTCCAACAGGTCCATGTCCTTCTTATGTTGGGGGCCCCAGAGATGAATGCAGTGGTCGACAATAAGTAAAAAGGTACAGCAACTAAATTCAAGCATACAGACTCACAGTTCATTTTTAAAAGTGTCCAATAAGATTATTTTCATGCTGCTTCTTAAACTGGCCCAGAAGAGTATGGTATGTCAGTTCATGGGCTTTTATCACTGAGAATGRTGCTTTAAAGTAAGTACAAGTATATATTCAGTCTTAAGCAGTGATATAATATATTATCTCCTTTCAGAAGTCAACTGGAAGTCAGAGAAGAGATAAATTAACAATTACAAATGCTGCATAATTGCACATAAAGTCCAGTAGCCTTGCATTAATTGAAAATCCAAGTCCTCATGAGATCAATGGGAATTTTCTGTTGATCTTAGCAGGGAGATAAGCTCATATGCACTTTGAAGGCAAGCTTGCTTGTCCAGATTGGTGTTGGTTGCAGTTCCTTACCTTGCAACGTGAATGTCCTTGAAGCAGAAGAGTGATCAGATTTTACAGCCCCTCAGTCCTCTGGGACTGCCTTTTCCACCCTTTCTGCTCCCCTCTGCATTAAAGCTGTGCACTGTTCAGCCTTTAACCCTTCTTTCCATATGATCTCTCCCGTTTTTACAGTAACCGGTTTCACCTCAGCCCCAGCGCACTCAATCAGGGTGCTGTGAGCTGGCCAGAGGGTCTCACAAAGGTGCYGGTTAACCACCACCGGGACTATGACCCTCTGTCTGTCTGCTGGCATCCTGCAGAGTCAGAGAAGGTGGGGACTGTGTGATCAGCATCACAAGCTCATTAAAAAGTTAGCAAACAGCTTCTAAAAATCAAAGAATGGGAAATGGCAGCTGTAGTCTCGCAACTCTTTGAAGCTCTGCCAAAGGGACGGGAGAGCTTGACCGGGTGCTCACAGCCGCAGTGGTGGCAGTGTCCCCAAGGTGAGTGGCAGGCAAATGAGCAAGGGCACACTGACTCCTAGATTGGAGGATGGTGGCAGAGGAGATCCCTGGTGGTAATGCTGCTGCGGGTGAGGGCGCTGAAACCTCTCTGCAATAGGTCTCACAGCTGGGTCACCCGTTTGGGGGCCGTAACTCGAGGATCTGTTTGCAGCTGGAGGAAAGGTGACAGCAGGTGACAGAGCAGCTCTGGAGCAGAATGGCAGCAGCAGCCCAAATTAGGGAAATGCATCTGCAATTTTGGTGTCCTTCTGGAGGAAATTACAGGGAAGGCAGGAGGGATTTTGTGGTTATGACCAAGAAAATAATTACCATGGAGGCTACTGTGTATGACAAACTAGCTTTTAACATCATCTGAGGGAGGAAGCCATGCGCTTCCCTCAGCCCATCCTCTTCAGTCTCTGATCAAAGATGGAAGCCAAACAGAAGAAGAAATTAAGTGTGCAATTTCTGATTCATTCTCACTAGGTTTGCGCTGATTACTTAAACAAAAAAAATCAAAGCTGGGATTACAGGCTTAGCAAGGGGAGTGCATATTTCAGCGCCTACTGGGCTCTTTGTCATTCTGTCACACTGGTAGAATGAGACTATTAATGCATTGTCCCAGGCAGGCTGCGTTATAAAGCCCAGTGGCTAAGTTAAATGAAAAAGTCCTCTAAGAAAAACAGTATGCAGCTTCCTACTGCTCTCTCTTGCAGAACTGTCTAGGTGAGGCACAGGAGATACAGTGGATGAAGTTGTAAGAGTTTTTCATGGAGGAGAAACTCATGATAGTGAATAAGGCTCCTGGGCAAAGCAGATTTCCAGTGTCTGCTCACTGTCTTACAAATTCTCCTGACTTTCTGAAGTGCTGTGTGTCAGCAGGTGACAAATATTCCCTCTTTGTGTGCAGGGAAGGAATTACATGGTGGGCTGTAAGTGCTTTCCCCAGTTACCTGTTCAGCACTACTGAAAGTGTCTGGGGCATGCAGGGGCACAGACATCCTGCTTTTAACCATAACATTAGGACGAAAACAAAGTCACTACTTTTGAAAAGAGCTAAAGTACAGATTGTACAGCCCTCTGCATCAGTATGAGTTATCTGGGGGCGAAGGCTTGCCTAGTAATTACCCGGTATACCAGTGACTAACAGGTTCAGGCATCGCTTGCAGGAGACATGAGGACCAGCAGTGGCCCCAGTGCAGTTTGCGAAGCCCTGTCTCTTAATATCTGTTATTAGTTCAGGCATGGTAGTTAAACTCCCTGCCAGTGGTGTAACCCACACTATTTCTAGCCTTCCAGACATCCATTTCTGCAGCACTTGCAGGTGTCTGGTGCTGAGCCGGCTAGCCAAAAACTTGCTGTTCTTTGCAGAGATTAGTTGCAAAATAACAGTAACAACCTGCTCTGAATTAATATTATTTCCCTTAAATTTTGGCCACCCCTGGTCAGGGTGATCCCTAAGGAAGTTGCCTGGGTTTTGCAGCAGACCCAAAGCCACCACCCATCCCCTTAGCATTGCAAGGACGAAGCAACCCCCCTTTCAGCGCTAGCTATCCGGTGGCTGAGAGTGACAGCCTGCTTTTGGGGAATTAGTACTAATTACAGCTCATAACAGATGTCTCCACTCCACCGTGTTAGGATGCGGGTCCCCCGTGAGACCTGCTGTTGCTTTCTGAGAGTCGGAAATGAGTGCTGAAGTGTCTCCGCCACTGCTCGCGCTGCTTCGGCATCCCACTGCAGCACCAAGGCAGCCGCCGGCAGGGCACGGGCAGCAGCGTGCAAGGGTCTGGGCAGGCTGGGGGGACTGCGGTGCAGGGGCCAGGCACTGCCGGGGGGGGTTTGGCAGGCTCAGGTGGGTGTGCTGAGCCCACACCTGCCCTGGGGTGGGTCGGAGGAGCCACTGTGCCCCTTTCACACCCAGGGTTTCTGTTCCTGCCTCTGCAAGCCGCTCACGGTGTCACCCCAAACAAGTCCATTCACCTGCCCAGGTCTCAATTCCAGCTGCTATCAACTGTGTCATGTAAATGCCTAAAAATCCAAACAAGGGGTGAGTGCCCTTTATTCCAGGCATTTCCCAGAGAAGAAACAGAGAATAGGGTATGTCAGGGAGAACTACTCTTTTAATGTACAGAAATGCTGGGTAGCTTACTGAACGTTTACAAAAGGCTTTGAGTACCAGGGTGAGGAAGGGTGCTATAGAGGCAGAAAATGTTGTTTTGTTGTGATGGTTCTCAGCTGTGTTTCTCTCTTTCTGGGACTGAATGAGTTGGGAATTTCTCTCTTTTTTTTCCCTTCTTTGTATTTGTCAAAGGTAACATTGCAAATGGGAAGAGTTGCCAATATGAAGAAGACCATCCCTTTCTGGGAGTCACTTCTTCCATGGGTTTGCCATGCAGAGTCTGCCAGTTCACAAATAGGCCACAGGTAGCTCTTGATGGACCAGCACCTAAATCCCTGTGGCTCTTCAATGCCATCTGGCTGCTGGGGTCCCTGGGACAGTTTTGGGGAGCCCATCCAGCCCCAGCTGGCAGCTGCCATGCAGCTGCTGCAGGCAGCCCAGCAGCACCCCGCTAATCTACCTTCAGCTGAGTGGGGGCTGGCGGGACCCTTCTCTCCCCATTTCCCCAGCCTGGGCAAAACGGAGTTGCTTTTTGGGCTGCTTTTATGGCAGAGATGGTGTTAAATATCAGTTGATCTGGCAACCTGTCTTCCTACTGCTTCATTCTGAAGGAAAACAAGGCTAAAATAAAAGGGCCTTTTCCTCTTTTATTTGTTATGTTACTAATTGCTGTATTACAGCATTTTCCAAGACCAATTACATACCGTTTGGGGAGATTAGCAGAGTGCAAAACCTACCATGGTTTATTATACAGTGATGGCTCATGGAAGAAAAGTAGCTGAATTCAAGCCCTTACCATTTTGTGTATTTATCCCAATGCAGGTTTCATATATACATATATATAATAGGAACTGCACAACAGTCAGCAATGTTTAAAACAGAATTTCTTCCCCACGAGGGAATGAATAAGAGTCATTTGTCATATGTTTTCTTTAATTCATGGCTACAGAGCATTTTAGAATTGCTTGATGTAAATCTGTCTCATCTATTTGACAACTCTGATATTGAGTCATTCATTTTTATTCTATGACTTAAAAAATTATATATTGCGGCTGGGGATGGGTGGCTAAAGTGCTAGTTTTGGACTATGGCTTGAATGTAACAATAGCTTTTGACCCTAGCTTCAGTCCCAAGGAAACTGAATTTGGCAATCTCATTTCAATTCATAGTGAATAGCTGTTCACATAAAAAAATCAGCACCTACCATTTGTCATACTTGGCAGCTTCTGCTTAAGAATGGTCCAGAACTGCATTACCATGGAAACTAAATTACCTACTCCTGCTCAGAAGGTGATTTCAGCTGGTTGTGGAGGTTTCATATCGCTGACAGAAGGAGGTGGGGGTAACCTGTGGGAACTGCAGCACGTATGACCCATAAGTACGCTTGTATCAGTCCTCCATTTTGAATATTGCCATCTTTTGGTCACGTGCCGTTGGGTTCAGGCCAAATGGCTTTCTTACACGTCACAATTTATTTACTGGTTTTTATTATGGTAACAGCTACAGGCTCCAATCAGGACGAGGACTGTGTTGTGGTTAGTGCTGTACATACATATCATAGAATCATTTAGGTTGGAAAAGACCTTTAAGATCATTGAGTCCAACCGTTAACCTAGCACAGCCAAGTCCACCACTAAAGCGTGTCCCTAAGCATCACACCTACATGTCTTTTAAATACCTCCAGGGATGGTGACGCAACCACTTCCCTGGGCAGCCTGTTCCAATGCTTGACGACTCTTTTGGTGAAGAAATTTTTCCTAATATCCAATCTAAACCTCTCCTGGTGCAACTTGAGGCCATTTCCTCTCGTCCTATCACTTGTTACTTGGGAGAAGAGACTGACACCCACATCTCTACAACCTCCTTTCAGGTAGTTGTAGAGAGCGATAAGGTCTCCCCTCAGCCTYCTCTTCTCCAGGCTAAACAACCCCAGTTCCCTCAGCTGCTCCTCATAAGACTTGTGCTCTAGACCCTTCACCAGCTTCGTTGCCCTTCTTTGGACACGCTCCAGCCCCTCAATGTCTTTCTTGTCGTGAGGTGCCCAAAAGTGAACACAGTATTCGAGGTGCGGCCTCACCAGTGAGACAGTTTCTACTCTGAAGACCAGGCAGGCACGGGAGGTTCCATATATTCCTTTTTAACTAGAAAATTAAAACAAGATAAGTGATTTGCCTGAGATTACACAGGAAAGTGGTGGCAGACCTAGCAAATGAATGCCCCTTTCTTTAGATTCAGCCCTGTGTTACTTCCCCAAACCACTTTATCCTACTTCAGAATTACTCCTAATCTATGCTAGGAGAGCTGGGAATACCACATGGTTGGATGCTTTTTGTTTCCTGCCATCTACCAAAAGGCTGCTGATTCACCGAAAAGTATTTTATTTAAGGCTGCTAATTCCTGGAATGAACAAACATAATGGATTAGAGATCAATGTTTACTGGACACTGAAAGTTTTTAAGGTTAATTACATACTGTATGTTGATTTTGTAATTGTAAGCAAAAACTCTGCTGTAACCACTCCATTTTTCAATAATGACTGAAACAAAAGATTGTTTCAATCTGCTGCGCTGCATATACCACCCTTTTTCCTCCCAGATACTGCTTCTTAGCAAGATGTACACTAGTGGAAAGACTAGAAAATAAACAAACATACAAAAAGCAGACTAATATGGATCCCTCTTAAACTCATAGAGCTAGAAACTCAGCAGAGAGAAACAAAAGGAGCTTTGCCATTGCTAGTGTGGTGGCTGTGCGAGGATGGGAGAGCCATGAGCATCCTGTGACGGTTTGGCTCTGAGGGCTGAGCCCTGATGTTGGGTCTGCAGTGTGAGCAGTGCAGCTGGGAGAATTCGGGAGCAGCMCCTGTAGCTGGGCTGGCTTTGGTTTTAGGAGACGACAGCTCTGCAAAGGCTACCAGGTCTTGCTACAGGGCTGGTAAAATCTGGCAGAAAAACACACTGAGGCACGGGCTGTTGAGGTCTCTTTCCCACTCTGTGGAGAAGCCTCAGCCAAACCCACAGGATCCGTGCCTCGTGCAGCCCGAGGACTGCTGCTTTGCAGAGACTGGCAGGGGAAAGTCCCCCCTCTGCTCCCCACCTGCTCACCCTGTGCAGCGGGACCACACCAGAGGTGGCCGCAGCTGAAGCCTTCTCCTGAGTGACCTTTGTGCCTCCTGCCATGCCGTTCCCTTGTCTTGACCCCACCAGAGCCAGTACCAGAGTCCCTTTCGAGCTGGGCCAGAGGAGATGCATGCGAGGGGATGTGCTGTCTGGGCTGCGGTGTAAGGACCTGGCCGCTTGTGGCTGTTGGCCCATTGTTGGTCCTTGACCCGGTGCCAGATTCGTACCACAGAGGAAAAGAGTCCTTCGCTTCCCAGCTGCAAGGTGGATGCTGCTGGGAGAAAGGAGAAGGTCACGAGCACCCATCCCTGCAGGACACCCTGGCGTCCAGGTGCTTCCCACCCCACAGACGCCTGCCACGTCCTCCTCCATCCATGGGCATGGACCGCTCCCACTCCTCAGGGCACAACAGCAGCAGGAGCTGCTGGTGGTCACCAGACCTTCATCCCTCTTTGGCACCTCCCTCCACGGGATGCCGAGGGTGGACACCCTTCTTGCTTTGCCCTTGCCATGGCCCTGGCAGAGTATTTGGGTCCCTTCTGCTCTGCCTTTGCTTTTTATATGCATCTTTCCTATTTAAGTGTCACAGATCACTGCACCAGCTGATTAGCCTATACATGGATGGAATATAAAAGAGCAAGTCCCCAAGTTGTAGGTAAGACCTTTTGTGAGATTGACTGGCTAAAAATAAAACGGAAATTGGCTCTGAGCTTTTGAGAATCTGTCTCTTCCTCAGGCCACGGGAAAGCAAAGCAAGGGGTAGCACTTCATAATTAATTATGAATTTATAATTAATTTGAAGCCTGAATCAACAGTCTACTAGTAGAGCTGCTATTGCTCTGTGTTCCCACAGTCTGTCAGAGAGTTTGATCCTCACAAGCAGGTTTCAAAATTTCAGGACCTTTTTTCTGTTCAGTTTGCATTTTTTCAGCCTATTAGTCTCACGTGCAACTCTGTTTTTTGATAGTTTTTCTGTTTAAGGGACTAGATCAATAGCTGTATTTTGGGTCTCTAGACTATACATGTGAGCGCAAACAAAGTTACCCTCCCTGGGTAGGAAAGACCTGTTTATTCGTGTAGGCTTATGTATTGTTTGAAGGTTTGTTCTTTTGACGGATAAACAATGCAAAAATATTCTGTGCTTCTGCAGCACATAATCTGATGTTCATYGTACACAAAGTCTCCTTACTCTCTGCAATAAACGCAACAAAATTTCTCTCCCCACAGAGTTGTGTGGGGCTTAAGCAGATTGGCAGGGTGGGATTTTGGAAAGCATTCAAGGCTGACCTTTCCCTACCTCCCCCCTAAAGCTGGTGGTTAAAATTCCTGCTGACTTCAAGGAGAGCAGAGCTGGGTCAGTGTTGAACACGTCCGAAAATCCCACCTGTAAAGCCTGCAGAGTTCATTAGAGGGGCAAAATTTTGTATAAAGCCCAGCAGGGACATACAGAAATTGTTAGCAGCTTATTAATGGCCTCCATGGTGGATGTGTGTATTGAATTTAATTGGGCAGCATCCCAGTAAGGTTCTGATATGCTTCTGATTAATTTTCTCTACAGTCTACCCTTTACTTCTCTTAGAAACTGGACAGACGCTCCATGTTTGCACTTGCATAAAAGACTGGCAGTGAAATAAAGCATGCAGGTAATTATTTATTATGCGCCAAGGAAGAGCAGTGAGCAAGGCAGGCCCTTAGTTAATGTAGTTGGATGCTAGCAGTTTAGTATCAATCCCTCTTGATGTCATCCTAAAATAAAATAGCATTAAATGTGATACTATTTAATTTTGTGGATACAAGCATGGTTAAGTTTCTTTGTATAAGGTCTGGTTAGTAGTGTGAAGACTTAAAGTAAGCTTTGAGCACAGTGACACACTTGAAAGGGCAGGTTATATTTTTCTGTGTTGTGTCAAGGGCATGCTGCTTGCTAACTGCAATTAGACAGTGTATCTGGAGGTCTGTGTCCAAATAGCGAAGATGTCTTTGCAGAGTATAAAAGGACTATTATGTTAGTTCTCGGGTCTCGAAGTGTATGAAGATGCTTCTCTCTCCCGCCTGTTATTACTCGTACTTGGTTACTTTTATGTAAATCCAATGATGAGGAGAGCTGACAAGATTGTGACATAAAGAAATTTCACCTTTTTCACTGAAACAGGCCTTTTATTGTCAAGTAATACTGTCTTAGTCCTCTGCAAAGGAAAGAAAGAGATGCTGTTGAAAATCCCATAATTAACAGCTTAAGGTATAAACCATATAGAACCCTGTGTTCTACCATAAACCCCCTAATTAGCTTTGTAGGGTCTGTTTAAAAGCAAACAGACATGCATCCTTATCACTAAATAATTATTTGCAAATAAACTCTTTCTCAACACATCTTAGGAAAACACAAGATTATTAGTTGGCAGAGTTAAGCCAGCTGAGTAGCTGAAAAAGCATGAAAAGAGCTACAGAAGTTCTTTTCAGAATCCTGCTCTCTTTGGCTTTATTTCTCTAAAGCTTGATTTATCAAGAGGAGAATACAGTATTTGGTTTCCCCATAAGTAAGTTCTTTTCATGTTTTGTCTTTGAAATGAAAATCTTCTTTTGGAACAAATATCTGCTCTATCAGATAACTGCATGCTTGTCATCCCTAACAGCATGCTGGCAGGAAGGCTGGGCGAGGATTTTTCTGCAGTACATTGAGTACACATTGCTGGCACTAGATCAAGAATCAATTCCTCAGATATCAAAATATTGACTTTGCATGGCCAGTCTGATTTAAATGCTTATCATTCTTGACTTTGTAGGCTACATCCATACTGCAAACATTTTTCATGTGGGTCTGAGAATAAACATCTTTACAGCTGCCTGGCCATTTCTAGCAGAATAACAAAGGGGCTGTGTGCGTGTATGGGAGCCTGTGTATGAGCGAGATTGCCAGCAGATTAATGCAACTGCCACATCTGCGTAGGGCCCGTTTAGAAGAAGTTGGGAAGGGTATTTTTAATACTCGGAATTACGCAGTGTTGTTCCTCCCAGTGTAAACATGGGTTTCACTGCTCAGTCTGGATGGGTGTTGACCACAGAGCTGAAGAAAGGGAGAACACAACAAAATTATTAAAACATTTTAAAATCTTTGTGACATGAAATACTAATAATACTAATAATAAAAAAAGTAAAGATAATTTCCCATAGGCAATCAGAACACCTATTAAGTTAGCAACGACATTTAATTGGCATTATCGTATGCTTCAGTGAGGAAGACAATGGATCTTGTGGGTGCGCAAGTGGAACGCATTTGCATTTCATAGATGATTAAAATAGATTTGATTGCATTTGTCTGAAGCCTGGCAAGTGAGGGCACATCTGCCGCGTTCGATGTGCCCCGTGTTTCCTAGGACTAATGGAGTGCACTGAGTCACCGCGAGATGGGCTTTTACCTCTGAAAGTCCCACGGCACCTTCTGCTGCGTGACCAGCTTCTTTGTTAGCCCTGGAGACCTCTTCTTATAAAGAATTGATGTAAAGTGGAGCAAGATAGGAAGGATTCAAGGCAGTGAACTTGTCTTCATCTGGTTATGCGAGAGCCCTTGGGCTTTCTGCTGCTTCAAGGTAGAATTTATAAGGTGAGATGAAAGGTAATTTAAGTCATTAATTTGTGTTAAGGGCTGGCAGAACAACAACGGTGCATTTAATCTCACTGTGGAAAAAAATCGGTGATTTGCAGAGTATGGGTCAGAATTAGGGGTCTGATTTCCTCTTCCACTCAGCATAAAAAGAACTGCTTCAAAATGGAGATTTTTATTTACTAGAAACATAAAGCTGAGTTAATTGACTTTGAAAAAAACATCCAAGAGCTTTAAATATAATATAGAAGCCAATTAATTAATGGTACTAAAATGTTTTCCTCATGCTTTTCATTACTTTCCCATTTAAATTCAACATTACAAATACACTCCCGGCAGCACTTCAGCTCAGACTTGTCACCCACCACCCAAGCCCGGGGCTGTGGTAGGGGCAAGGGCTGCCCTGGGGTGAAGCCCTCGCCACCTGTGAGCCCACCTTTCCCTCCCCAACCCAATGGCAGCTCAGCAGCTTTCTTTTGGGCAGCGCTGTGCTTTTTTCCCAGCCAGTGTGACCATCCCGTGGCTGATAAGTAACTCACAGTGCTCTTGTCCTTCGCCAGTGTGTCTCCTGGCCCCTTATCGGGGTCCTTGTCTATGGATTTCTGCTCTTTATTGTTTTCTCCACTCCAAGGTGCCTTCTATTTTTGCTCCCTTTGTGTTCCCTCTGCTCTCGCTACACATTGTGCTCTGCTGTCCCTTATTCTCATGGCATTGCTCTCTTTCATGTGCCAAATGACTGCTCTTCCTTCTTTGAGAAATGTCTCTTAAAAACACACTGCCCTTACATCAAAGAGTGAAATAAAGATGAGCTGGCTTGACTGGGAGAACCTGGAAAATATGCCTCCTCATCTGATGAAAGCGGCTTGTCCTGGGCACTCCTATTTTGGAATAGCTGGACGCGTTCAACAGCAGTGACATGGCTTTCTAAAGAAGCAGGTTTCTTGGATGGTTCCCGTACTGTCACCTCCAGTGGTCCCTGGGTGATTGTGGGCATGACTCTGCCCCTCACCCTCCTGGTGGGAGGTTGGGGTTCCTTACCCTGCCTTTCGGTCCTGGTCCTTGCTTATAGCATGCTTGCCATCACTACGGCTCTGTACCAGCTCTAGCATTTCCCATTTCTTGCCTTTCACCCTTTCCATTGCTCAGTTCCCTCAGAAACAGCCCCGGCACTGCCCAACTTGGAGGGAGTGGAGCAAGTGGACCTTCTGCTATTAGGAGAGCTCAGATACCACCCATGCCTTGTGCTTTTCACTGGGATCTCCCTGCAGTCCCTGCTCCCCGAACTCCTCTTCTCCTGACCATGGCCGTGCCTTGTTGGTCTGGACTACCCCTGCATGTAGTATAGGACACGCTCCACAGGTTGGGTGGTGGCCACATGGAGATGCAACGCACAGGTGCTGGAGTTTTGTTTGAACAATGTTGTGTTTGGAAAGAAAACATGTATGTAACATTGTTAAATAATAATTAAAGTTTGCCTGTTGTGAGTCTGATTTTAATCGTGTACATGTTGCATTTTTTTTTCCTTTTAGTTAAATAAAGTATTCCCATAGAGAAAGAGTGCTTACAAAAAATTTCTCACCATTTATTGCCAAAGCTTTTCCCTTCAGCTTTGTTGCTACTTAATCTTAGCCCCTGGAGGCAAGTTGCACATATTAACCTGTCAGAGCAATGTTAAAATTGTGTGACACTTAGGAATATATTCAGAAAGTCGATAAAACCATCATAATGGCTCTGTTTTTCCTCCTCATCTGGTCATGCACTTTAACAGCATTTTTCCATAYACTGTACCTCTGACCCTATTGTTTGTTTAACGTGGTCTTCCAGTTGGAAAGGGCTTTTTGGAGGTTTTTGGATCACTGGCCAGAGAAATGCATGCCTTCAMTTCTGTTCATCGCTGGTCTAGGGTCTCTAAGACTTCAAGATGCAGACAATGGAGCCACAATTCAAGGCCTCCTTTGAGTACTTCTGCTTGGCTGTAAGAAAAACAGCAGGATAAAAGCCAGAGCTGAGTCCTTCTGGATGCTAACTGATGGAGTAGTGTGGGCTGTGATCTCCGTAGAAAAATTAACAAGCTGCCTGACCTGTGTCTGCTTATGCACAACTCCCTTTTATAAATTACTGATGTTTATTTGTTTGCTGTGAATCCCCTAATGGACCAAGGCATTTTATTAACCTATGGGGAAGGTCTGTTTTCTCAGGTGCCGTTTGCCATCCTTTCTGAGGATGGAGGGAGAGGTAAGTAAAGGTCAGGGGAAGAGGAGCTTGGATAGTGAAGAACTATGATTAATGTCATCTGCTCTTGAATAATGTTTTCACTTATAGGTTTCAGATTGTTAAATATAGATTTGGGCATCCAGCTTTAGACACACAGTGTCAGAGTCTGGGAAACAAACATTTCAGACGGGCGCCCTGGATTCTGCAGTCGAGAGCAGTCCCCACATAATACAAATTGCTGTTTCCGCATGATGACACGGACACCAAACTGAGGGGGAAATATGGCTTTTAGCTTCAGTAGTGTTTATCTGTGATAAATGCCTGGAATATTCTTAATCAGGGCATATAAATATATAGTGGTGTTTAGGCCCCTCCATGAAGCAATACACTTTGGAATATTAACATGATAATTAATACACAGGTCATGAGTTTGTAGATTTCATTTTTATTCAGATAAGGAAAAATGTTTCTTGTTTGCAAGTCAGTAAGCATGTACATGCTAAAAAATTGTTTACCATGTTTCAGAAACACAAACATAAGGCTAAATTAAGCTTGATCACTCAAGTCTGACTGTAACCTCTTTAATACAGCATGGTTGGCAACTCTAATCTTGAAGCTTGCAAGCTGTAGAAAAAGCATAATTTTCATACACCTTTGGGAGAGAGGATCCTTTCCTGGTAGCTAAGAAGTTTCTCTCACTAGCTCAGAAAGAAAAATGTTCATAGGCAACAGAAAGATCTTTATTTGAAGGCAAAAATAGCGCCTCTCTGGCATGTGCTCTAATTAACTTGCTGTGATGTCTCTCTGGTGATGGACACAGAAATAGACATTTGCTTTCCTAAATCCTGAAGTAGAAAATGAGGCATGAGTCAGGAGGATACAAGAGGGCAGAACTCATTTTCTTTTAATTACTTTTATTCAGGTTATATCATCCAGCAGCTGTTCAAGTTTCATTTTGAGAAGCTGAATCCTCCTGAAATCCCAGCATGTCATTTTTGATGGGACTTACTCTCTTCTCCTTTATATATATATTTAAGGTTTTTTATTTTAGTGCTGATAGGGAAAGTAGACGTGGTGAACAGTGTTCCCGTTCACTGTTGAAGGATATAATTGGCCACCAACTCTCTGCCAGTAAAATGGAGGAGGAGGAAACGCTCTGCAAAAAATGTGGCTGAATAATATGAGAGTTCTCATTACTAAGCAAATAGCCGGGGAAGTGTTTAACCTTTTCTCAAGTTGGTGTACACATGTACCAAGGCCTGCTTTGGGGAAGATCGGTGCAATTCATAGCTGCGTGGCAAGTTTCGGATGGGTGTGCAGGCTCATCGCAACCTCTGCTTGGCAACTGAGTTTTGGGGAGCTTTGCTCGCTGTGGCTCTAGAGGTGGCTGGCAAAATTAAAGCTGTAACCAGATGAATGTTACTCCCCAGTGGCTATCTCTGCTTTTTAGTCTGCAAGGCGGGTTTGGCTGATGGCTGAGGATGGCCCTCCAGAGGTACGTTCCTGCTGAGCACTTGCCAGTCTTCTGGCCACTGCCACTAATGTCTGTGGTGCTGAGTCAAGCCCTCAGTCCCTGTGCCTCAGCTCCTCTCCTCTGAAATGAGAATACTATGACTCTGTTCTCCAGCATAATGCCTTCTGAACCATCACATGCGTTCTGCTGCTGATCCCCACTGTGTGGCTGTAAATGCTGGAAGGCAGTCAGTGCCCCTGCGAAGCAGCAAGGGCTCATCTTCTAAAGGAAGCAATGGATGGAGTTGCTGAGGACTACATGGACTTACCACTTAAAATAGTTCCACTCATTTTCCTGCCTTTTTGAGAGAGAGTAGGGAATTTTGGATAAACATTACTTAGAAAATTCTGATTTTCAGTTCCTCTTTTGTTGTGGCCTCTGGCTTTTTCTAGGGATGGACAAAGGACTGGGCCTTCTCTATGTGTCAGTGGCCTTATTTTAGACTACAAGGTCTGTAAACACAGTCTCCCGAACAAGAGCACTTCTACACTTTTTTGTGGATAGTTCTTTCTCGTGCCCTCTTCGAGCACAGGAGAGTGGGCAACAAGTAACTGCTTCGCCTTGTAATTTCAGATGTGACTCCAATCTGCTTCACTTCTGAAGTAATACAGAGTGCCTGGGACAGCATGACAAAGGCTATGTAGAAAAAGCTAGAAGTATAGGTTAGTCAAAAAACAAAAGGAAAAAAGATGAAAATAAGAACGTCTGGATAGAAGCCACTCTATCTGCACTATTTTGAAGTTATTTGAAAGTCTGTAAGGTCTCTGAAGCCTATTTTCTATGTAAGGTTAGGATGCCTTGACAACATAAATCAATATTTCAGTATTTAAAACATAGGAAATGAATTGTGTATAAAATGGAACTGCCTGAATGAATTTTGACAACAGTTCCTATATGCATTATTTATTTTTTATTGTTTTATTTTTTACAGATGTGGATGGTGACTGAGCCACTAATGTAAACTTGTATCCAGATAGCTTTAAAACATGTATTATTGGCCTCGTTCATAGTAATAATGTAGTTTAGTTATAAAACAGCTTTTGTTACAAACAACTTTACAAGCTTAAAATATATATATCAAACTACTGAATATATAAGAACCATTTTCATCCATACCTGAAACGCTCTTACGTGGAGTGGCTGATTCATAGCTGGTCCAGAACACATTTAAAACTCCTACAAATATATTTAGGAAAGGAAGTGAAGGCTATTTTAACTTTATGGGGAGCCTACTGTAGGGAGGAAGTGCCTACAACAGTGGAACCTAACACACAACCTCCTCCAAAGAGAGAGTATCGTATCCTTAGGATGTACAGACTGACCAGGGATTTGATTTCATTTTCTACTTCCAAAGGACCACCTTTTCCCACCATCACAAGTAGCATGTTGCGCCTCTTGTTTCCCGGCTTAACAATGGCATCGCTGTCCATCAACTTCTCCAGATTATGTAGCACAGACCTGTGTCCTGAAGGTCCCATGCAACCTTGGGCCCATCCTTGATCAGCTTTGCAGTTACTGGCATCAGCCTCTCCGAGTCAAACATAAAGGCTCAATACTGCATTTAAACCGTGAAGCCCACTCTGTTTTAGGGCTTTCTTCTTTTTTCTTATTCTTTGTTTAAGCTTTTTTCCTCCCCCCCGCAAGCTCTGTACATTTAAGATTCTTCCAAATGGATGCAAATGGCACTTATTAGAAAAACAGACAATCACTCCCGGATAAAAGCTATCCCCAGCATGTTTTAATGTTCAAATTAGAGTACCCTTCCCAGCGCTAAAATGGGGTTTATAATGGAAATGCTGACATCCTCACCAGACTCTCTGCGCCTGTTGCTCTTTTGTCCTGCAAGTTATTAAAATCTAGCCTGGTTGCCTAAGAGACAGGGTAGCTACTTAGCAGATATTTAGCCATCAGTAAAAATTAATGTCCTACAATGTATTTATTGGAAAAATACACTTAATTAAGTGCTCAAGTTATACAAGCCACCCACCAACTACAAGTGTGTTCTGGCAACAGAAGTATTGTTGTTACCGTGGTTCTGCTTCATGATGTTATTTTCTTAAGTAAATGCATTTTTCAGCCTAACAGTTCTGGCTACAGCATATTGATAAGATAACTCTGCACTAAAGGGAGCCATAGTATTTTTAGTCTCCATTTCCAGCTACCAGTAGTTCATTAGTGACACTGATGTGAGAGTGTTGATTCATTAAGAGTCTTTTCATTAACAGTCTGACATTCATATGTAGAAGAAAAAGCCAGGAAAAGTAACAAGGCACTCAACATTCTCTGCTATTTCTCTGGTACTTTTATCTTTTGTAATGTCAACAGATGAGCTGGGAGCTTTCAAGGCTGTAGGTTTTAAGCTGAACCTGAATGCGTGTAATTTTTTTTTAATTTGCACACTTAATGTGATTTCAGGGGCAAATCTGTATTTTGCACATGTAAAAGGTCTAGTAGATGGCAACTGCATGGGAAAATCAGGTGTGAAAGTTTTCTGTTCTTAAACTGCTTTTAATTGGAGCCTTAAAGGCTAACATGGAAACAGAGGGGAAAATACAACTTTTGCTTTGTTATTTAAATAGGCTGTTGGCCATATCCCTAAACTTTATATGGCTTTGGATAGATTAGGAGATCTCTGCTAAGCTATCAAATATGTCACGCTCATGTAAATTCCTAGCAAATATATAAATACGAATTTTTCTTTGTTTATAATTGCCATTTAATTGTAGGACCAAATTCCATAGCTTAACATTTATATAGCGCTTGATACTTTAAGCATTGCACAAATATTAACTAATTAATAAAAACATCTGAGCAGCCCTTCTGAGACTGTCAGATTCCAAAGAACTAAATTCTTCTTAAAAAAAGAGACTGTTCAAGCAAACACACTGTAAGCCTTTAAATGGCAAATCCAAAATGACACAGTGGGACACCATTTCATGCCTGAAATCTGAGCACAAAGCCTTTATTTTTCCAAGATTTTTTTTTTCCCCAGTCTTGTAAATAAACACTAGGTAATGACTTCTCTTAGGAAGCAGAGGGGAGGCAGGCCAGAGATGAGCTTGACATTGGCACTTACTTTGTTTTCAGCTGTGTATAGTATTTCATTGGAATATAGTATTACATTGACTTATGTATTCATTCAGTCATGAAATTCAACAGGACTTTTCAGTTCTGTCATCAAAAAAAGCAACAAGAGCAGCAAAGCAAACTGTACGGTTTTGACCTTTGCTCTCCTTGCTGAGAATTCATCAAACAAAATTGTGGCCTTTAAGTCCTTTATGAGTTATTTTGGCTCTGAAAGGTCTGATTTAATGATGCAAAACTATGTGAATACCTCTGGCTTGCAAACAAATCTGAAAAAAAAACCCCAAACCTAAAACATATTGTTTGGTAACTTTAAGCTACACTGGCCCTTCAGTTTTCCTAGACTCAGGGCTTTGCTTTCCATGATGATCTTTCATTTCTTGTCCCCTCTGTCTCAGTCAAAGAGATGACATTTCATAACACACGTGACTGCCAAGCTGTTATTGCTGTATATTTTTATATTCAGCATTGTGTCTGTAGGACGATCAGGACAAAGCAAATCTCTGCTGTAGGCATATTACAATTTAAGATGGACATGGTATAGTAGAAGATTAGAGTCAACAAAGGGCAAAAACCAGCTTGGGAAGAAGGGGATGTAACCGGGTTTTTCTTTTGAAACTTTTCCCCTTGGAAATTGTCTTTCTAAGAAATAAAAATATTTTTTTTTATACTTTATTGTTTCAAATAGAAATGCTAATGGCTAGTAATTTTTAATTTTTCGTTTATTCCTTTCCTCCTTCTTCTCTCCCCTGTCATCTGAGGCAATATCAAGACAATATATTTTTAATCGTGGTTTGCCATTTTGAGAACCGAGCAGGCTTTTTATACATATTTCTCATGAAAAAATGAATATGGAACATATTTTGACAGAGCTTTTCTATTTTCTAAAAAAATTTCTAAACATGCTTTCCATTTTGGGAGCAGTGTCAGCCATAATTGCAAGACTGCAAGCATGGCATAGTATCTGCGATATCACCTTAGGTTTATTTTACTTGGGGAGCTGTGTTAAGGATGAATGCTTTGGTAGCAGGGAGCCTCAGAAAGTTAATCCAAGAAGTAAATTGTAAAAAGGGGTTGAGGAAATGAAAATGACACTGACATAAGCAGCAGGAGTCTCAGAATCCATCCAACAGTTTGATCTGTTGCCATGTTGTCAGGATGTCTAATTAAAGAACTATATATATAAAAGACAATTTGAAAATGGTAAAAAAATATTAAAGTTAATATACATGTGATTTCACAAGAGATCTGCCATTTATTTTGTTTGACAGCCAGGGATAACTGAATGAGAATGAAAGCAGGAGGGTATGACTGCAGCATATTAATTACCTAAGTAGGATTTCGACTCTAAAGCAGCTTTCTGCAATTTCTGATCACAGTTCCTCCTCATATTGCTGAACCCACTATATCAATATTTATACATTTTGGATAACCAGCCAATATCGTACAACCCAATTTACTTTTTTGGTGCATGTTCTCTTTCCAGGGAACTGTGTTTGAGCTTGTCAGTTCTATGAATACCACCTCAAGCATAAACTCTGGGACCCCTTATAGCAAGATTTGGCTGTTTTGACAGCCGTCCTTGCATGGCAAAGACAACAGTTTAATATTATGAGATGAATGGAGATTAAAAAAAAAAAAAAACCTTCAAATGAGACACCCTAGATAGAAGTGTCTGGAGCAGAAGGGAAATTAATAATCACTAAGTGTGAATTTACAAGGTCTGTTCACATTAATAAATTAAAATATTCTCAAGAGAGGATCAGCAGATCTTAGCAGACTGGACAACAACTCTGCAGCAGAACCACAAATAATTAAAAAGTATTTAAAAGTAGAGGAATTTAGGATTGGCCATACATGATCAAAGTTGTGTTGCTCTACTTTGAACAGAATCCCTGCAAATAGCGCTTAAAAAAAAAAAAAGCAAAAGCAAGGGACCCTGAAATGAGAAATTATAAGCCATCCCATCCACAGAGCAAGCTTTTTTTTAACCTACTCAATCACTGCATGACTGTGCCCTAAATGTGCAGTTCTTAAATATTTAATAAATACCTAATTAATACATTAACAAAAATATGTATTTAACCAAGCCTAGGATATCCATAAAAACTATCCCCAAATATCCCATATGTTTTTCAACTCACTCACATCAGAGTGATGTGAGAGCCCAAAGCTTATTTTCAATGGCTCTGCTGATGTGGATCTTGTCCCGCCTTGAGCCAGCCGTTGGCAGCAGGTTTGCTGTATAGGGGGTGGGCAAAATGTGCTGCTTTGCTTTTTGGGCTATGAGGCACATCAGCAGCCTTATGTTGGAAGAGGAGAAAAGCGCAGGTTCCCACCCACTATTTTGCACCTTCTATGTCTCATGTTTTTCAGATGGCGTTTCTTATGACCCCTGTGAAGGATTTCATGTGTTATTGAGGAGGACTGAATAACCTGTCCTTTTCTACTCTGATTATAATTTTATCAGAAAGCTGAGATGTTCTGGGCCAGATCCTCAGCTGGCAGGAGTCAGCAGCTACTCCACAGCTGGCGTTGGTCTAGTTTATCTCAACTTTTGGAAGGTCATTTGGTGCAATTTTTTGGAAGGTATTTAGAGTTCTACTTCTTGGTGCATTTTTTTTCCTAGTTCCTTTGTTTTGGTTTGGTAGATTTTCTTTTCTTTTTCAAATGTTTTTCTTTTGTTCTAAAATCCAGTCATCTTTTCCAGTAAAGGAAAATCCCTATACTCTCCACAGCACTATTTTAAAATGACATTATTCTTTCAGTTAGAAAGTATGCTAATGGTTTCTATTTCTTTCATTTTTCCTGTTGCTGTTGATAGCTGCAGCTGCTGAAGTTTTTAATATATTTTTGAAAATATTTTTAATAAAAAATAGTTCAAACTCTTCCAGTCTGCTGTTCAAGGAATCTCACAATTTACATTTTTCAAATCATTTTCCATTAGAAAGCACCATTAGCATTCAGCACAGGGCACTATACAGTACCCAAACAGTGTGCAGAAGTCCCTGGGGAGAGTGCAGTATGGTGAAGGGGTGCAGTCACAGGAGGAGAGTGCTGTGGGACCATGCCACTGGAAGATGTGAGCTTTCAGATGTATTACAAAAGAAAAAATAAGCGAACTTTCTGCCCATTAATCTGGTGGCTGTTGGAGCAGTGCTACACATGGAGCAGCTGGTGAAACAGCAGGAGGTGGGGATGCAGGTGAAGGCAGCAGTAGAGTTCGAGATGGTTTGGAAAACAGGGAAACGCCTGAACTGAAACAAGCAATGCAAATATTGGTACTGCAGAAAATAAGAGGAAACTGAGGTCGATAAGGGCATTTTCCAGATGTGAAGAAGTTATCAGGACTGGAGTGGGTAGTGTTGTGCTATGGGTGTTACCATTGCTACCAGCAACTACTACTTCATACAGCGCCCGGTGATGAAGGTCATCTCCTCCTTTTACAGGAGGAGATACTGGGGTAGAGAGATCTGCTCAAAGGCATCTTCCAGGCCAGTGGCAAAACCAGGGGTACGACTCACTCTCCAAGAGCTCTCCAATGCCATAGCCACGAGGTCCCACTGCTCCAAGTGAGGACGGGCACAGCCTGAGCCTGAGCGTTGGCATCGGTGTTCGGGCAGAGCACCAAGGAGCCATGCGTGGGGTTTTTGAGTTAGCCTGTACTATGAGTTTTAATCAGACTTCTGGCATTTGTGTTGTCCAAGGAGGAGACCAAGATGAAGAGCACTCAGCCCTGTCAGCTAATGGTGACCATACACTGTCTAAATGGCATCATATCCCCACTCACCTGACACTGTCCCAGACAGCTGCATTCAGATATTGCTATGTATTTTAAATTTAAGGAACAAAGTGGCAGGAAATGGAGGGGCAAAAAGGGAAAGAGCGGAGGCAAAGCTGACAAGGTTTTGTGTGTGGCTGAAGGGCAAAGACGATACGGTAGGGAGAAACCCTGGAAAGGGGAGGGGAAGGGTGATTAGACAGCCTAATATATTTTTTTTTCTTCAGCATTTAATTTCCTTAGGAGTATATGCTGCTTTTTATGACAGTGACAGATAATGAAGGAGTCGAAAGATAATAAGCTCGGTATTTGGAGAAGATCCTGAGAAGTGGAATGTTACAGGTCTGTTTGGAAAGCTGAAATTCTCTGATGATAGGAGATGGATGGGTTGGCTGGATGCCCCATGAGATTTTCCTCAGTCAATCTAACATTAATTCCCCTTCATAATTAAAATACATTTTATATTTTTAGGAGCAGCTCTTTAAGTGTTTTTTTTTTTCCCCTACTCCTTTTTACTGTGTAGCAGAAAAAGGCCACTTTACTTGCTAGTTTGCCTGATTTAGGATGAAAAAACCCCCAGGATGTTCATGTCTGCCTGTCTTAGCTACTCATTTGATCTTGTACCCATTGTATAAGCTATATGATATTTATCCCTGCAATAGATCTTTAAGGCAGTGAACTGTTAGCATTAATTTACAGATAAAGAGCTGTTGCACAGTCAGACAACACAGGTTTCCCAAAGTCCCATGGGAAGCAGACGATGGACCAGGATTTCAAACTTCAGCCTCTCAGCCTTGGGCTGTTCTTCCTGCGTAGATGTCTGGGGCTGATACCTGCGTCAGAAGGTATGTAGGTGCCGCATGGAGCCCTGCAAGTGACATTCGGTCCTGGGGAGCCTCGTGGCACAACGGAGTTTTCAAAAAGATGCCACACTGGTTTATGCCTTATCCTCCCACAGAAGGCTTTATCGTTGGTAAAGCTCCCACTGGTTTCAGTTCAGATGGTCAGGCCACTGCTGGAGCCCTCTGGAAAAACCCTAAAGCAAATCAATTTGTCATCCCATTTTATTTTTTTAGCATGCTTTTGTGGAAACTTCCTCTGGGGTAAACCCAAACCAGTTCACTCCTACCTCCCTCCCAGTTTTCATTTTTGCTGTTTAACTGAGAATACCCCAGTACTGACCTCAGCCTACAAGCCAGCTTCTCTTTCTGTCAAAGGCAGTGGGAGTCCAGCATCAGGAACGACAATAGCAGCAGCATCTGACCCTAATTTAATGTAGTTGCAAAATGGAAGATGGAAATTCAGTACTATATGTTGGCAGATTTCCTGGTGCTCCCAGACACTGGATCACTGCAATTCATCTGAATTCCAGTTTACCCCATAGGAATATGAGTCAATTAACCCTTTAAATAAATCAACTAATTCCAGAGCAATCGCACAGCATCTGTTTCTGTATTTTATCTGTTACATAATAAAAATCTTCCTCTTGTCTTTCTGTTTCCTATTGCATTCTGTGCTGTGGATAAATACCACCAGCGCCTGCCAAGTCACAGTTACAGAGACCTACTGCAGAAAATGGAACCAGAGACACACATTGGGAGAAATCCTCTTTAATGCAGTGCTTCAAATTGAATGCCTGCAGTGCTGCATGGCAAATTTAAAACTAAAATCCACACCTCATTAACAATGAATCCTGATGAGTAAGTTAAGTAGAAGAAACATCAATAATTTATGGTGATGAACTCAGCATTTTCTCTCTCCCTTTTTCTTTTTGTGTTGCATCTGCCTTTGGAAGCCTGTAGTATGCTACAAATGAAGTACCAGAGATGAGCTAGAAAGAAAAAAGCTAGGAGCTTTTCCAGGGAGACAGAGAATAAATATAGAGCCTCCAAAATGCAAACACACATGCTTTGGACAGTCAAGAATTTTTAATCGCACAGTGTTTTATCTTCTCAGAACTTCCCAAGTGGCAAAATATATCCCCAGGAAAAGAAATGACAGCAGACGAAAAGCAAAGAGAACCAGAAAACAAAATTCAAATCAGAAAGCCTAGTGTAATACAGTTCAGAATTACTTGTTCCCTGAATGATAAAAGTAAAGTAGTAGTCATGACTATGATCAATTTTTCTCAAAGAAGGCTACCAATTTAACGGTGGGTAAACATCTTACGGATATCCTGGCTGAAATAGAACAGAGGGAATGAACCAAATGATTAGATTTCAAAGTGTGAATAAGCTTGTGTCATTTTTAACAGACTCCTTTGGAATATAGCTGCGTTTTGTGTTGGTGTTTGTCACTCTGTGTTATTTCTTCAGTTGCCTAGCATGGCTTTACCTTAGAGCTTTATCCCGCAGTAGTTCCCAGATCAGATATCCCATGTGTAACAGTAGGAGGGACTTTTTTTAGAAAGCCTACTATATGTTGATGATCTCTTTTATCCAGCTCTATTACTATTACCTCCCTTTTTGCATAAGCACTTGGCAAATATGTATTCTGCTGGTGAAGGAAATTGAGGATGGAGCCAGGTGTTCCTTTGAAGAAAAGTTCTTTCTTTTCAAAGACTATAAAAATTCTGCTACCTTGAATGCAATAAAAAAACCTCAAAACATTAATATCATGAAGCTTTAAATGAAGTAATTTCTTTGTTCAAAATCCCCAAATTCTTTCCATGTTACTATGCCATTCTTTTATTCAGAGTCATAGTATGGGAAGCTTTCCTAATGTGGATCTCTCCTTTGCCTCCCTTGGAGGTAGTCACCTGCATAAAAGTGTATTTAAATCAAACCTCAGTCTTCTTGTAGTCAGTGTAATTTTCAGGTGACGCTTCCATTGTTTCAGCAATCACTAAGAGGAATTGTTGAGGTTGGCAATAAAGAGTTGGGGTTGTCCATGGTACACAATGGTGAGTGTGTGGTAGATAGTGGGGAAAGTTGTAATGTGATATAAGCCTGTAGCTCTAGCAAATCCATGTTTTTCAAGTAGCCAGTAGAATTATGAACTTTCATTTCCAGGCTCATGTTGAAGGTTCACGTCTCTCTCGAGTAACAGGATTAAGAGAGCGGAGGTGTAATACCTTTCTTGTGAAAAGTGCTCTCCTGCTGGTACCTGGGTGTTAGTGTCCTGGATTGTTTTACTTGTGAGTTTGCTCTGGGAAACAGTGATTACTTGGTTTCATAAGTGTGGTTTCAATGAGGGAAGAAGGTGCGTTCCATGGTCATACACCTCCTAGGGTATGTGTTTGTGGGATCCACGCTGGTGGCTGTGGAGATGTCTTGTCAGGTCCTGCATTTATTCCTCGGGCATGGTCAGGTTCCTGGTTTGTAGAGTTTTACATCCGAGATGACTTTAACAAAGTTGGGATGCTGCTAGGAGGGTAAGTCTGAGAAATTTTCTTTAGAATAGGGTTGTCTTACAGTTAATTATCTGTATAGGTCTTAGGTTAGGATGATAAGAAAGCTCTTCAGAGTAATGTTCTGTCAAGGTTCAAAGTTCTTTTGAGTTCCTTAAGGTGGACATTTTGAGTGTTCTCTTTAGAAAAAACTGGAGAGAATTGAGAGTATGGCTGTACATAATTTTTTTCTCATGTGTCTGCTGAGGTAGGTTTAATGCTCTATTAATATTTTTTTTCTAACAGGAAGCAGTTTGTAGGCTACCACTCCTTACGATGATCATAGGAAGATTTAGGGGTTGAGAGACAGTTCTATGAAGAGTGCTATTTCATTGAAGTTTGTTGTGAGTTAAATCAGGTGGAAAAGCTGAAATTCTGGTTAGTGGTTATGTTCTCCGGGCGTACTAAAAGAGGTTATGATGCCGCCTTAGGGAAGGGTACTGGGATATAGACAGTGGTGACATCCACGGTCGCAAGGATGACATTAATGTGGAGGTGAGTTAACTAAGATATCACATAGGGTTGTCTACACAATGAATAGATTAGGCAAAATGGTACTTTTTAAAACTGGGTAAGTCGACTTGAGTTGGATAGCAGGGTCTGAAAAACCTCTTTGGCCGTATTATAAAAAAAGCCTCAACCATTTGCAGTTGCCTTAGTTTGTCATCTAATGATCAGACTCTACAGACTGAAGGACAAAAAGCTTTCTGCCTTTATGGAAATTATTCAGATTTAAAAAAAAAAAATTCTTTTCCTTTAGAGTGAAATTACAATTTTTATTTCTTTAGCTCTTTGTACAAATGACAAGAGATTAGATAAGATTAATTGGCACTTAGTGACCACAAAGAATTTAGTGAAAACCCAGAGGGTCAAATGCAGCCCTAATGTAAAGGGAGGAAGAGGAGGGAGATGAGCAGCTTCTTTAGCACTTCAAGTGATGTGGAAGCATGTAGGCTAACTGGTGTTTAGTAAAGGAATGAAAGTCGTCTTATAGACCTGGGTAAATCAATTGCTGTACCATAACTAATATACACAGAAGAATGAACCTGTTACCAAACACGCCAAAAGCTTAATTTCATACCAACAGGTAAGGAAGAGTGTCAGCTGTATTTTCAATGCCTGATGAGAATGACAGTAACGATTATTTCTCAGGGACTGTTTTACAGAGAATTTAAAGATGTATGGTATATGTATCACATAATTGGCATCTGTATTGCCTTAGGACTGAACCGAGGTAATCCAAGAGTGCAGCTAGATAAACTTCCTCTCTTCTATAAGGGGAAGTTTTCTTTGGGTGATGGTAGGCTGCAGAGTCGGGATGAATTGCGTAAATATCAGTTTTACTATTTCCAGATCTTTGGAGACACTGGCTGAACTGGGTAAGAGAGACTTCATTATTTTCAAGGGTATTTTTTCATTTTATTTATTTATTTTGGATTGGACATAAAGATGGAAAGAATTATGAAGAAAAATAGGTGTTCTACTGACTTTGTATCACTCGGGTACTGAGAGATGTTTCTATAGCGGTACTTCTGCTGTTTATCTCAGATGCAGATTTACTGGGCAGTAGGTCGGAAAAAGTGGGAAGAAAAATGTCATTGGCACAGCCTTGTGCAACCTGTGTGCCCCATGTCACATGAGGCAGTAGCTGTCACAGGCCTGTCCCTACCGCTATGTCCTCATGATCAAAATAGCCGGAGAAAGTATAGGATTGCTGGATTCACACCAGAAGAATATTTTCAAACTCTTCCTGTCTATTAGGGAAAACAATGGATTTTAAGTAGACAATGGGGAAGGAATATTTGAATAGGTTATGAATGTTCATTGCATAGTACAAATGGATTAAAGAGCATCCCTGAAAGCTGGTACCTCAAAAGCATGCCTGCCACAGCCAGACATGCAATGTGACTTTCAAAGTTAGCATCTTGCACAGGTTTTACATGATGCCCACCTCCCCCTTCCTATTTGCTGTAGTACTTTGGATGCCGTCCTGCTGGTTTGCTACTCCTGTGTTGGTGCTCTTGTTCTGCACCTGTCTGCAGCCCCTTGGCTTCCACAGAGCAAAATGCTGTGTACTTTGTTGTCTCTCCTGTTGTCCTGAGAACAAGCTCCACCAAAGCTGGCCTTGTCCCCTACCAAATCCTGCAAATACTTTCCAGTGGGGGTTTGCAGCACCCCTTGAGCCAAGCTCGCTCATGATGTCTGTATCCAGAACCTGCCTCTCTCCCAGGCATGATTACCCTGGTCTCTGTGCCACTTCTAACTCTGCAGAGATCTTCTCTCCCTCACAACCCAGCTTCTCACATCTCAGGCTAAAAGTGGCCTCACTTGAGCTGATGGGGCTGGGCAACTCTGCAAAGAGAAAAAGCAGCCTTTTCTGTAGTTCTGGCATAGTTGCACGAGTTCATGGTTCAGCTGACCATTGCCCAGGGATGAGGAAGAGGATTAATCAAATCAATCCAATCAGATAGTCATCACCATGTAAGCAGCCATTGCCTTTCGACCCTTTCCAATCCACCCTATCTCACCCCCATGTTCCTACTGACATAAAATAAATACCACTCTCCTCCCATGGCTGCCAGAATGGAAAAAGCATTCAGCGGTGGAGACGGACAGGGTGGGAGCAGTGTTTACAAGGCTTCTCTCACCCCCTAAGAGGTATTACCGTGCCCTATTAGGTACTGAGAATTGCTGCTCTAAGATGAGCTGAAATATATTCAGTCTTGCTTATTGCCGCATTTTGGTTCCAAAAGATTGATATCAACATGTGGCTTAAACACCAGTAAAGTAGAACACAAACCCATGGATGACTTCATCTGTTGTACCAGTGTTAATTAGTGAAATAGAGACAAACCAGATTTAGTGGTGAACATCTCTGGAGAACATGTGTATTTTAAAGACAGTTATTCCAGTACTATCTAAACGACAAGACTAACAGTAAATTTGATTTAGCAGGGGAGAGAAAAGAGGCAGGCAGCTACTCTGAATGTGAATTGCTGGAGGAGGAGAGCTGCACTTTCTCCCCTCTGGCTGCTGAAGGTTGCCATGTTGTAAATGCCAGGTACCTTGAGGTCTTGGTAGTCATTTTGTTCATTTCAGTACACAATGTCCCTGACTTATATCTCAAATCTGAAGGAGATTTCTAGAAAATCTTCGTTAGGCTTGCAGTTGTTGCCGGTCAGGAAAGTCCTTTGCATAAGCAGCGTGGCAGACATTAAAGAAAAATTAATAGGGTAGTTTTTGAAAGTGCCATGAAACCTCTGAGAAGCCAAAGATATGTCAATCTTCAAAGGGAGGAGGAAAAGAGCAGAATGTGCAGCCTCTTTTACGGTGATTACATGATAACTCATCAGTAACAGCCTCCTATGTGCTCATCGGGTCCTTGACACTGGTTTTGCTCTGTGCTGTAAGATAATCCTAAAACTAACTCAGCTGTAATCTTAAATCAAAGAGGAGCACTTGGGGGGCGGGTAGGGGGAGTAATAGTTTAAGTAAACAGAATTTTACAGAAATATAACTGTTAGCTTGCATGAAGAATCAGCATGCACAAACATCTCCTTTGAGTCCAGAAGCACCTTGTAAGGATCTGAACACTTACTTTATTTTTTTTAAATGCAAAAAAAAGTCTTTTTGTACAAAAAACTGCTTTACGTGGATGATCTTAAAAGAGGGATCCGATCATTTGGACTCAGTAACAATCTTCCCAGGTCAGAGAGGAGTTTTTAATTAACCTGGTGTTCCAGCTATTTTAATTACCTTTGTAGTTCCAGGTAAAGGCAATATTCACTGCTTCCCAGCTTCAGTTAAAAAGCAGTGATGCTCTGCACATTACACCACAGTGCTTCTGTATTCCCAAGGCTCAGGAATGGATTAAAAAAAAATACTGTAAACATATGTTTAAACTGGGAAGTATTTTAGGATGAAAGACAGTATGGGGGAGGAAAGTATGGTATTGATCTTCCTCTTAGAAAAAGGAGAAAAACCCAAACCCTAAAATGAAGTATCAGTGAGCATTACCAGAAGTTCAGCTTTACCACTAAAATACAGCTCGTGCCCTTTATAATTGCTTGCTGAATGGGAGCAGGGCATCAGCACTCCATCCTGTATAAAGGATGATGTCTGTGCACGTCATTGGCCTTTATTTTAAAACAGAGAGTCTGAATGCAATTTGTGGCAATCTGAGCCAAATAGGAGAGTCAATGGCTCAGATGATAGTCTGGTCTCAGCATAGCTGGCCTGGGTGGGGTCCCTCTCTGAGCGGGGAGCTGCCAAGCTAGATCACTGAGTAAGCAAGCCACGTCGTGAAATAAGTCTTCCAGGCCTTCATAGGCCATATACTCTCTTTCATTAAATAACATACTGAATTGTCCCTAAGCCAGTCCTAGAGGGTTAGTGGTTTGGTAGCCAGCCAGCATCTTGTTATGAACTTTCTGGCACAAACTAGTAATATTTGTAGCAAATTCTATTGATGTGTTAATGTAAGGAATTTGGAAACACTCACTTAGATGTCCCAAAAGAGGATGAATTTCAGTACTTTCATGACTTATTTCACCAAGAAGATCTTTACCAAAAAAACATTAAGTCAAGACTCATGCTCAAGAAATAAACCAGAAAATCATGTGTCTGATTAACGCTGCATGGTGTCTTTTTTTCCAGCTAGTGGGATATCCATAAGCAGGTCATGAGTATCTCTTATGTATATCTGATAAATATTTGTTCCTCTGGCTTGATGATAAAAGTTTGCACTCAGCATAGCAAAATTCAAACAGTGTTGCTTAATAGCAATTTGTAATGTAAGTCACAGGATGCTGTTTTTCTACATATTTTCCATAATTGCGTGGATAAGGAAGAAATTCTGAAATGGCTGTTTCCAGACAAAAATCAGGCTTTCTGTCTGTAAACAGATGCCTTACTGGATGCCCTGGTGTCCTTGTAATTCCTTAGTGGAACTCAAGAGGCTCTGTACAGTGGTAAAATYCATACTAAGGCATACAGCTGCATGCTAGTGCCTCTAGCTTGAAAACTCAGTTTGGCAAATTCTTGTACATATGACTGAAATTTGGGTTTTGTGTCCCTAAAGCACCTGTGGCTGTGTGTTCCCCGAAAAAGGTGAGAATTTTCTTGAAATAAAGGCATTTTATAAAGCATTCTCCAGGATTCTTGGTACAGTAATTTCTTATGTGTAGGTAGGACAATTATTCACATGGTGTTTGGAGGCCACCATGCACACTTGAGCCCTGCTGTTTTGTGCAAGAGCCAGCATCTGAGGTGATGGTTTCCTTGCAGAGCTTAGGCAGGAGGTTGCTTTGACTTCTGTATTTGACTGGAGAACTGGTAGGTGTCTAAGCTCATCATGGCTTGTAAGAAAAGGCTCTACAAACCCAAATATCTTGCTTTAGGAATATTGTAGTAAAGGTATCCAGAGTACCTCATGGTCATGAAGTGTCATTTCTGGGACAGCAGGAGAGTTTCAGAAGGGTTCTTATGGATTTATACAGATCATGCAAATATGATACAACACGGAAATGTGGTGGCATCTGATAACATATATTAAGTATGCTGATTTATCCCACAGCAAAGGCAGGCAGTTCTCTTTGTCATCCTATCGGTCAGTTATGGTTAATTCTTGATATGGTGGAATTTTATATGGTTGAAGTAGTTTATTCTTTTTTGGCTTATAGAGGTTATTAGATGCAATGATTTGTGTGGCTAATTCATGAGTCATTGTTTAAGAGCCAAGGATGATGGTTCATTTTGGCAAAAGTTATTAATAAAATAAAATAGGTGCCCAGCACTACCTTTTAAGGTCCTGGAAGAATCAGCCTCTTTCCACAAGGAAATATAATGTGGTGAGTCCTTTCCTAGGTTAGCTGTTATGCCAGAAGCACGTCATTCACAGGGCTTCCCTCTGTCAACAAGTTAACATATGGAGTAAGAGGGAGTTTTAAATAAGAGCTGACTTACACAATACATGCCAGAGGATACCTGACCTAGTGACGCTGTCTGGGAATAGTCTTCTCTCTTTTTTTTTTCTTTTCTTGTTTAGCTTTTTTTTCCTGCATTGTGTATGTTCTGTTCGTGGTCTCAGGCTCTGGTTATGTCTACTCAGATGAGTATGGACAAATGCTAGTGCCTCTTCTTGGACCCAAGGGTGCGCAAGGCAGCTTTCGTCTGTCTGTGTTAGAGTTTCATTAGCGCAATGCTGTTGCTGAGATGATTCATTCTTTCTCCCTGTGGGATTTATTCACTCGGGGTACGCTGTGGCCCTTGGGATGAAGCAGGGATCAGTCTGGAGTGCTCAGACTCTGGGCAAAGTCTGTGCTGGTCCATGTAGATACACTCTTTGGGCTCTTGTGTGCAGGGACTGGATCCTGTGCTGGAGTGGGTGTCTGTGACTGCAGCCCACTGAGGAGCTGCACAGACCTGCATGCCAGCCTAGGTTGGAGGGACATGTGGAGATGACCTACTACACCGCTGCTTTGTAAAGGCCAGGCCAACCTCAATATTAGTTCAGGTTTCTCAGAACCTGTCCATCAGAGTGCTGTACTGTAACCTTCCGAACCCAGAGCATCTCTGTGAAGCTGCATTGGCAAGACTGCAGCCAGCAGGCTGCAGGAAGTGATCATTCCCCTCCACTCAGCACCGGTCAGACGTCAGGTGGAGTACTGAGTCCAGTTTTGTATTTCTCAGCACAAGAAAGACATCGACCACCTGTATGTAGCAAGTCCAATGGAGGGGCCACCAGCGTGGTCGGGGCTGGGGTGATGTAGAAGGAGAAGCTGAGGCAGTTGSTTTATTTTAGCCTGGAGGAGGGACAGCTGAAGGGAGGTCTCACTGCTGTCTGCAGCTACCTGTTGGGAGGCTGTAGAGAAGATGAATCCAGACTCTTATGGGAGATGCACAGTGAAAGGGCAAAAGGCAACAGACACAACTTGGAARACAGGAAATTCCAGTTAGCTATTAAGAAATTTTTTTCACTGTAAGAGCAGGAAAAGGTGGAGCAGATTGGCTGGAGATGTGCCGGAGTCTCCATCTGTGGAGATGCTCAGATCTCAATAGGACAAGTCCCAAGTAAGCTGATCTAGTTAGTCTTGCTGGTGTTGGATTAGATGACCTACTCTGGTTCTTTCCACCATAAATTATTTTGTAATTCTATAATGCACAATAGATCAGCACTGTCTCAAAAACAACCCTGCACCGCATAGGCAAAGGTGTGTGACTACACCTCCCCTTCTTGGAGAGCAATGAAAAAGTGGGAGAGGGGGAACGTTACAGTAGATCTACCCAAAGTCTTTTTTAATGGAAAATCCTCCTTCCTATATTAAAAAATGAACCAACAAACAAACAGAACCTTAAAAGCAAAAAGACCCAAAAGGAAGATAAAGCAAAAATGTTTTAGATTGATCAACATTTTGTACAACTCAGTATAGAACTTGTCACTCTCAGCTTATGTTACCTTTTTCTCCTTTTTTTAATTACTGAACACAAAATCAATTTCCTAAATAGAAAATGCCATCTAAAGCAGATACGGAAATGTACAAATGTGAAAATGTTGAAATAAATACTTTAATTTACATTTCTACCCTTTGTTTAGGAGCATTGTAATGGAAGGTGAGGCAGGACTTTGACACATTGTCTAAGCCATCCTCTGAGGCTGATTTAGACTGTTTTCAGCAAATGTACTTCTCTCTGGTATGTTTTTGTCAGAGATCTGCACGCCGTTTCTCTAGTTCTACTCTTCATGCCGCAGTAAACTTTAGTGAAGTCAATAGCTATCCTGGCAGCAAAGTAGAAATGAATGAGACTCTCTATTTTCAGACCTCTGAAATAGCCACTGAGCCATCCTTTGGAAAATACTGGTGTCAGGGAGGTCTTGTTAAGTGGCATTGGGTTTCCAAAGGGGCAGGGAAACAGACTACTGTATTCTTGAGCATTTCACGCTGACTTTCTGCAAAGTGACAAGGATGGTTTTCCTGGAGGGCAGGCTAACTTTGGGGGTGAGATTAAATAGCTGACTCTACCTCTCCTAAATAACGTGCCAAAGATATTTCTGCCTCTCCTGTTTCAGTGCCTGCTCATTGGAACTTCTGCTGGCACCAAGGTCTGGTTAACGTGGTAGCAAGCTCTATCACCAGGGTCCCCTGCCACTTGAAAGTACATATTTAAAGGCAATCTTGAATCCGGAAGGGAAGAAGGAAGAGAGTGTAATGCTGTGCTGTTTCAGCTGCTAATTGTGCCCAGATTAGTTAATTAGATAATTAACATAAGAATGCTCTCTTTTCATATTAGAGCATCATACATTTACAATAGAGCTGTTCATAAGTAGGGTGCTATGCTGTGGGAAACACTAATTAATTTTGCAAATTTGGACCTTTAATTGCTAAAGTGCTGTGCTTTCTCAATGTTTGTTTTAAAGTAATGTTAACTGATTATTGCCTGTTCGGAGAAGTATTTATTCTCCCTGCCAGTTGGACACATTCCTCTTGCTGTGCAACCAGAATCCTAGTTTACTTGCAATATTAACTGCATTGCACTTTAGAGGAGCCTGCAAGAGATGAGACTGCCTATAAGCCCAGCTGACACTGGATCCCCTACCTGCAAAAAGCAATGCATCCCATCATTTCCAGTTAGGACCTGTCCTAGTCAGATGTCTCTGCTGCCTGCATACTCGATTATTACAACAACATTCATCCTGGCTTGAAAGCAGGATCTGAAAAAGCTGCAGCTGGCAGATGCAGCCGCCCGCTTCCTTTGCAGCAGTTCTCAGAAAACATCAATCCATGCACCAGGCACTTTGCTGGCTCCCTAATGATCTCTGGGTCAATTTTCAAGGGCTGGGGCTGGGTTCTCAGAAGCACTTATGTGAGTCAGGGAAACGTCAGCAATGTCTGCACGGCCTTGATGGTCTCCTCCTCAGACTCTAGCTCCTACCACCTCAAGAGGATTAGAACTATATGCAACTCTGCAGCCCARGCACCATCCACACCTCCTTTTGAAGTTGTGCCACTGCTCAAGGAAGAATTCAGCAGTTATTGAACCAGAAAGAAAGAAAGCAAGCCTCAACGGCACTCTCTTGCCCAATAAGACTAGCATTTGCTTAGGTGAAGGGAGACATGGGTTTGCTCCCTGCTCCAAGGCTTCTTTATCATAGAATCATAGAATCGTTTGGGTTGGAAGGGACCTTTAAAGGTCATCTAGTCCAACCCCCCTGCTGTAGGTAGGGACATCTTCAACTAGATCAGGTTGCTCAGAGCCCTGTCYGACCTGACCTTGAATGTTTCCAGGGATGGGGCATCCACCACCTCTCTGGGCAACCTGTTCCAGTGTTTCACCACCCTCACTGTAAAAAATGTCTTCCTTATTATCTAGTCTAAATGTACCCTCTTTTAGTTTAAAGCCATTACCCCTTGTCCTGTCACAACAGGCCCTGCTAAAAAGTCTGTCCCCATCTTTCTTCTAAGACCCCTTTAAGTACTGAAAGTCTGCAATAAGGTCTCCCCAAAGCCTTCTCTTCTCCAGGCTGAACAACCCCAACTCTCTCAGCCTTTCTTCATAGGAGAGGTGTTCCATCCCTCTGATCATTTTTGTGGGCCTCCTCTGGACCTGCTCCAACAGCTCCATGTCTTTCTTGGGCTGAGGGCTCCAGAGCTGGATGCAGTACTCCAGGTGGGGTCTCACCAGAGCAGAGTAGAGGGGCAGAATCACCTCCCTCGACCTGTTGGCCACGCTTCTTTGGATGCAGCCCAGGGTACAGTTGGCCTTCTGGGCTGTGAGCGCACATTGCTGGCTCAYGTCCAGCTTTYCATCCACCAGTACCCCCAAGTCCTTCTTGGCAGGGCTGCTCTCAATCCCTTCATCCCCCAGCCTGTATTGATCCCAGGAGTTGCCCCGACCCAGGTGCAGGACCTTGCACTTGGCCTTGTTGAACCCCATGAGGTTCACATGGGCCCACTTCTTGAGCTTGTCCAGGTCCCTCTGGATGGCWTCCCGTCCCTCAGGCGTGTCGACCGCACCACTCAGCTTGGTGTTGTCTGCAAACTTGCTGAGGGTGCACTCGATATGCAACACATGAAAAATTTTGAGGTCGGAAATCGGAGCATAGGTCTTCAACATCCTTCGTAGATACTTTCATCGCTTAGCTAGGTCACCAGTTGTGGCCATTTTTCTTCTGGTGTGTGTGTGGAAGTGGCACAGCATTCCCACCCTGTTCTATCTGTACAAGGAAACACAAAAATATCTAAATTAACAAAAAGTCTGTGATGCCATGTCTGGCAGGAGCACCTTGAAGGTGAGATTTAAGACATATTTTTATCTTTTTCTACTGGCTGACAGCTGCAGTAAAGCTGTAGATGCCATGCCAAAGTACTCACCGTATTACACAGAGGGCTTAGCTGCCTAGCTCTGGGACGTTGGGTCTAATCTGAATAGAAGATGTCTATGCTGCTTTCAAAGCATAGCCCATAATTCTTCTTTTCAAATCTTTTGGTGAGTGAGAGCTGACTCAACTGAATAAAAGTCTTACCTGTGACTAAACACTGGCTGAAAAGTTTCAAGTTAGCCACTCAATCAGCAAACTGGAGTCAGAAAAACTCAGATACCAAAGCTGAATACAGGGATGGATTTTAAATAAGAACATTCAACCTTTTCCACTTGTTCAGCTAATTTTTCCAGTACCTTAACCAGCTTCAACAGGGGAAATAGAACAGAAAAGAATAGAAATATAGGCTGAGTAGATGCATGTGAGGATATTTTTAATATAGGCTCGATCATTTTGAGAAATGAGTGCAAATCTTTCCACTGTGATCTTGCTGTCCCAAAAAGCACCTTGTACCTTAGCAGCATTCCTGGAAGAAAGAGAAACAAGAAGAAAATACGTCAGTAATTGTGGGATGAAGATGAAGGGTGTGGAAAAGGGCCTTTAGTAAGGGAGGGGCAGTATGAGAGTAGAAACTACATGATACATTTACTTGTTACTCATATTTTGCTTTCCGCCTAAACTGCTGCTGTTTTCTTTGCAGGCTTTAAGATGCTGCAATCATTCATCAAGGCAACAGTTCAAAGCTGTGAATTTGAAGACAAGACTTTGCTCAGTAGCAGAAGAAAATGAAGAAAATTCAAGGGTAAGTCTGAAGATTACAAGGACCTTGAAAATCCTACAGAAAATGAGCCTTTTAATTTAAGTAAGAAAAGAAATTAAGGTACAGATTTTGCTCTCTGCCTGCTGAGTTAGTCCTATTGATTCCAGGTAGGCCACGCGTTATTAAGTACCATAACAGGTTTTATATAATTACAGTATTCATCCCTTGGGTAGCATACTTTTTAGGGTTTATGTCTTGAATTTTATCCCCTAGATTATTTCCAGTGGTATAAATTTTTGCAATCATGAAAAGACTGTATGAAATGTTTCAAAGAGGCATCTTCAATGCTTTTTTTGAGGATAATTATTTGGTCTTAAATATCTGGTCCATCCAGTGAGATCCTCTAATTCCTTCTAAGCCTTTGTATTTCTGAACCAACAAGGTTCACGTTTGATCGAGCAAGGAGCAGGATATGGGATTCATGTCCTTGTTTTATTATATTCTGAAGACATGTCTACATCTGATTATGCGGTTTCTGAATGGCTGCTTTCATCTGCCTTTTCTTTTACTCACAATTTTTTCCCTGAAGAAAAGCCCTTCACTTATTCCGGCTCAGTGTTTACTGTGCTGCCCAGTAATGTTTTCCAGTGTTTGTTAGGCTTACTGTGCTCATTTTGTTTCTTTGAAAACATCCTCCATAATCTTTGGAAGGTTGTGCTGGCTGTGGTAGAGTCATCTTTACCCACGGAGGTCAGAAAGCAGCGATGTGCAGAAGACAGCCCTTCAGTATTTATTTATTTTTATAGCAGTTCCACCAGACAGCGGATGAGGGAGGTTTCTCCAGCTGGGCGATGTCTAGCTGGATTCCAGTACTGCAACATTGAGCAGTATGGCTTGAAGACACAATATTTTCTCCCTTGTGCTCTCTCTCTCTCTCTGTTTCTTGCATGCACACACACACACTCGTGCATGCACTTTCTGTTGAAATAGGTAGTTCAGCTGTTATATATGCAAAAGAATCAGTCTTCTCTCTCCTGATATTATTCGTTGCCTCACGTGCATAGGCTGTTGTGTGTAGTAAACGATATACTACAAGGTGTCCTATTTGTATTAATGCTCATAGGAGATGTTTTTTGTGTTTCCCACCAAGGGTGCCTTTGCGAGAGGAGACAAAGCTGCTGCTTAACTGAGGCTGTATCTCACAGGGGAAACCTCTGTTTGTATTGAACTAGTGGGTTTGGATGTAAATTTTTTTCCCCTGCAGCATTTCAGTACTGGCAAAAGTGCTAGTGTGGATCCAGTTTAAACTAACATAGAAAAACATCTTTGCTGGTGTAGTTCACCTTTTGGGGAGGAACAGGCAGAAGCACAGCTCTGTCAACAGGAGCTACATCACTACGCAGAGAGTTTCCCGTCTAGTTACGGCGGAAAACACTTCTCGGTGTCAGTGAAACTTGAGTGGGAGTCCTGGAAGTACTGTGGGAGTGTGGGGAAAGATGTAGCTGTGGAATTAATAAGGTGTTAAGATGGAAAGTGTGTTCTAGCAAAGGATTGTCAAAAAGTATTGATGACTGAAGGTGAAAATATAAGGCGACTGAGCTAGAATTTTGGCAGAACATTTCTGTATGAGAGGCAGGCTATTTATGGCAGCTTCCTGAGGAATTAGTGACCTTTGGAGTGGTGCTGAAGTGGCAGAAGCGGCAGAGTGACATTTGTTGTTTTCATTAGTACTGATTCAGACATGCAATGTTGACTTTATCAAGACATTCTCTTTCGGTCTAGGTTACTCAATCACAACATTGCCCAGGCAACAAAAAATATATATATATAGGAATGGGTGATAAAGAAATGCTGAGAAAAGCATTATTTCATAGCCAAAGATTGAACAAGGGTTAGATTCTACTTTTTTAAGTCTGGAAATCTTCTTGACTTGAGCGTGTTTTGGCTCAAATGCTGAAGCAATGGAGAGATGCCCACTTTGGTACGACTATGTTGATGGAAGAAGTTGCTGTTCTCGTGTACTCATCACTGTCTGCAGTGGTGATTACTGTCCCCAACAATTTCCCAGTTAAAGTCACTCAAGCTAACTTAATTGATTTTCCCTGAAGTAAATTAGAGTGCTCTGATAGACTGCTCTGCCAGCCCTGTGGTGGAGGCTGTAACCCCCAGGAGGGGGGTGATTTAGTTGGCACATCTGGATCTATAAGAGGACTTTTGTCTGTCCCCTACAGAAAGGGAGGAAGTTTGCTGTTTGTCTAGACCATATCAGAGAGTTAATTTGCCTGGGAATAGCTTGCACTGGACTTCCAGATTTTTTAAAAAACTTTGTTGTTTTCTCTAAACAACATAATGTACTATGCTCATTGTGGGTTTTTTAATGCTATGTCCACTTTTAGCTAAAGCAAGAAATAATTAATATGGTCAACACTTTTTTTAATACTTGTCCTCAGGAAAATGCTGTGATGTTGAAATCAAAATGTCCTTCAAGACGATATTGATTTGAATGAGATCCGGCTGTGAAAAATGGCTTAAATAAAGTTGATATAATGCGTTATGAAATTTCTGGAATAGTATAATGTAATTTATCATTTTAATGTTACTTTTTGAAGTTTACTTTCATATTTGTGCTGAAAGAAAACATTTTGATTAAGGAGAAAAGGGTTGACCCAAAATGCCTTTTTTTGAATAAGAATTTTGAAGTAACAACATGCCTTTGTGCTGATTTGCTCTCGGACCAATATTACCAGTTGCAGAGCTTTAGGAATCCAAGTTACCATACATCTGTAGAAATGTATCAGAGTAGGCAGATGGTGTAGGTGACCTCTCGAGGCCCTCTTGAGTTTCAAGTTTTAACACCCAAAAATACATGTATAAATTTTATCAGGATGGCTAGTTTGATAAAAATATCTATGTGGATACTACTGTTGTGCAAGCATTTTTATACTGTGATCACATTAAAAGGATTTCTTGTTGTCATATCTATATTAGCTCCATCAGTAGCTCGAAATAGCTCCATCAGTAAAATCCACTGATAAACCTTCCTAGCGTGCGCAAAGCCTAAGTGCCTGAAGAAGAACGGAAAGTTTGATTCTGGTTCCGTTTATTTGGGTGAAAATCTAAATTAACTCAGTTTTGCTCACCTYGTAGCCACATTTCCTTGTAACATGATAAAGTGAAAGACAATGAAGCTGAGATGCAGTAAAGTTGCTTTTACAGAGAAACTGAAAGAAAAGCCCATATTATTTCAAGCCCTCAGAAGGCACAAACTGCTGCTCTGAACATGTTGAACCCATGTTTATTGTGAACTTCTTATAAAAGGGAAAGGAAAGTGGCGCTGGGGATCCTGCTGTGCGAGAGGACAACACAAATGACTACAATACTGAGAAGACAAATGAGCATACAGAAGGGCGCATTAGTAATTGCGACCTCTCATTATTAGGCACTGTCCTATTCAGTACCATAATTTTGGTAGTAATTGCTACTAATTATTTTAATTTCTCCCTCCTGAGCTTTCTTAGAGCTCATACCATGAGGTCCGTTTTCCTTGGCTGCCTCCAAATATGATAAATGTAAATTTTATTTTTATACTTGAGTTATGACTTTGTGGAAATACCTTCTTCATCTCTTTGTGCCAGTACAGAAAGGAAGCAGAAGAAAATGCTAGAGGCTCCACTGCTTTGCTTTGATCCTTCTCTCAGAGTTATTAAAAATGAAGCCTTTAAGTAAACAACTGTAAAAATTAAACCACTACATGGGGCTTATAGGAACCGCAGGGTCTGCCGTAGCAGCTGTCCGACATTATGGCGTTACCTTCATCCACAGGTTCGGGCAGGAGGAGCAGCAATTGCATCTGCACCATGCTGTGCCTGGCCAAATTAGTCCCAGCCCATCCCTGAGTGCTGTAGGCCAGGTGCTGTGCAATGCCGCTACTGCCATATCACTTCTCGAGTCCTGCCTGGCATGGAGCTCCAGCTCCGCTCGGCCAGGCGCGGAAGCTGGGAGAAGGGCATGCACTTCTACCAGGGGATGGTTGGCAGCAACCTGCTGAGGATGAAGACGGAGCCTTCATTCCCAGGTGTCGTCCTGTCAAGATGAAGGGCTTTCTGAAATACATTTCCATCAAAAAAAAAAAAAAGAAAAAAAAAGTACCCTTCAGTTAAACACAGATAGTAACTACGTTAATCAGTTAACGTGAGCAAAGCTGTCAAAGAGGGGCTTTCTGGCCTTTAATTTAATAAAGTTGGGGTGGAGGGGAGGGGGAAGAGAGCTAGATGAAATTACAGAAAAATTCTGAATCTTATTGGTAGTTTCTCTATAAAGGAAGTTTAGAACAAGCTTTTTTTGGGTTTTGCTTTTTCTCCATCCCCTCAGTTAAATTGGATGTTTCTATGACATTCTTTTTCACTACAAAGTAACTTTAATTAGCTCTCCTATGGTGTAAAACCTTTCCAGCTTAAGAAATACAGTTACATGTCCATGTTTTGGGGCTTGCAGCTGCCTGTACTGGTGAGGCAGCCATGAAAAAGAAAAAAAGCAAAATTGAGGTGGGAGGAGGGTTTTTGATTTGGATCCTTCCCGGTGGGAACAAGTCATAAAACAAATGTTCAGTTTCCAGATTTGGAAAAATTATAGAGTATTTTTTGCAGAGTTGCTTTAGAAGCAACTGGGTATGAGCATGGTATCTCAACAATAGGCACTGCCTTTGAATTTTAGAAGAGGAAACAGTAGACTATGACTTTGAGAAAATCACATAAAGGCCAAAGGCAGGGTTTGGCTTGCCAAAGAAAAATAACTTCAATCTAAATGGCATGGAGTCTTCTGAGTTTTTGTTTTATGTTCTGCTCTTTTCATTTTCTCTCTTTGAAACAGAAATGAAGAAAATCCCTAAATCTGTGGACTGGCAGAAAAACAGCTCTTGCAGACAAAGGACTTGTATTAATACATATGGGTACTGCTGATTTCAGTAGGACTGCTCGGTTCAAGTGAGGACAAATTAATACCTTCAGTTTTTATCTTTGGTGCAACTGGGAACTCTCGGCCATTTGATTATGGGCTGGCAACACTTTTATGGAAATTTATCAGCCTGCTTTGAAGTTTTCTAAACTTCCACTAGCACAGTGATCATGTTGATAAGAGGCCTCCTGGTACTATGTTCACACATCAAAATTATGTGCGTTGTCAGAGCAGTGAGGTTGCAGTTTAAAAACTGTGATAATGCAGCTTCAACCTGAGCTCCTTCCCCTCACTGCATTAGAGCTTGCATGAGACACTTGGTATTTCACAGGTATCTGGCAGCTGCTATCAAGATCAGAGCTCTACTGAGTATCCTTTAAAGGATGGATATCCATAGGCAAGCCCAGTTCAAAAATGCAATCAAAGGGTAGGCTCTGCCATTTATACTCATTTTGAAAAAATCTTTTGTTCCACAAAAGGTTTCTCTTGCCTCAGAGACATTATACTTCCAAATTTCCTGAAAGCTTGCTTTTATAATCATGCAGTTGAAATGGAAAGTCCCCACAACTTAAGGTTTTCTTTTACACTTAATAGTCACTGTCCCCCAAATGAGTATTGTTTTCTATAAAGGAGGACACACAAACACCTGCAGTATGGAAGGATTCATAGCTGTTCAACAGTATGGGAACATGATCTCTTAGAAAAGAGATGTTATCTTATGGAATTGACAACATTAACTTTACCGCTATTAGCAAAGGATCTTTTTGGAGGTAAATCATACAGCTTTCCTAAACCACCACAGATACTGGCATCTTATTCCGTTAATACCCCAGGAGTATCCCACTAATTTACTGTGATATAGCTATTCCTATTATCCTGATTACAAACTGTACCTTTCATTGCCTAATTAACCAGGACTCTGTGAGAATGAACAAACACGTCATTCTGCTGAAGTTCTGCCCAGCCCACATCTCTAACTCCTAACCTGAGTAAACCTAAGTTAGGGCAAATTCAGACCTTGCTTTTTAGGGTACAGCCTCACCAGAACGGAAATAAACGTTTCACTCAAAGTTAGGTCAGCCTGGTATGTTCTATACTGGGTTTAAAAATTTTTTGTGGGGGGAAGGATTTCTTTTGCTTGCCCTTGGATGTGCTCCAGAGGCACTAAATGGAGTCACCTGGAGCCCAGGAAAGCCCCTGCAGAGGCAGGCACAGGCTGCTGGCAGCACCAGCTCGCACCAGCCCTCGGGACCATGGCAGGCATTGCTGACCACGGAGCTGGGCAACCTGTGCCGAATAGCGATGTGGTCACGAACACGGAACAATATTCAACACGCAGCTGGGAGCGAAAAAAATGGCTTTGTTGTTATTGTCCTATTTAAATGTACTGGCTCAGATTTTGGGTTATGCTTTGGCTGCAACACATTGTAGCTGAGGAAGGCACTCAGCAAAAGCTGATGTTAAGCTATCTTTAGGGCCCATCAGTTCTGCCTGGCCGGTCTCTCTTCTAGCGTTAGACAGAGCAGCATCAAGAAATCCTGCTTTCCTGCTCGCCCTGGCCCTGGAGAGTGGTTCTGGGAACTGAAATCTGCTACGCCGCAGGCAGAGGGCCAGGCAGGAGGGGAGCCCAGGCACCGTGGGGGGGTGTACGGCTGCGCCTGCATTAGCGAGTAATGCGGCAGGATAGGAGTGGAGGAAAACAGTGCTGAGGGTGCAGGGGCCACACGGGGAACTGGTGGGGTGTTTGGGCTCTGCCCGTGAGGGGACGGCATGCTGGTCGGTGGRGGAGCCCATTGACCTGCTCCGCTGCACGGGGCAGCATCCAGCTCCTCTGTGGACCAGCCTGCCCTGCTGAGTGCTGCCGAGAGACCCTCTCTGCCAAACGTGTGCCCCCAGCCTCAGCTGCAGCATGGGTGGAGGCTGTCCCCAGTCTCCCCAGGATGCTTTGGGACCAGGCCCACCCCCATTCAGGTTTTGGTTTCTGTTCTGCTGTCAGAGGTGTGGAAAGCTGGGGAGAGGAGGGGAGATTGGTCCTCACTTCCCAGTCGCCTGTCCTCAGATTTCTCTTCATAAATGAAAAGAATAAACCCACTGACTATTGTTGTTCATCARAAATGTGATTGGAAATGGTACATCTTTGTTTAATTGAAAAAAAATTACATTTTTATCTTGAGACATTCATCAACTTCACAATGAGGCAGCTACATGCATGGCTTTACTTCCAAGAAGTCGTGACATATTACATCTTAGGAAAATCCTGTAAGCCTTATTTCTGCTATTTTATACCTAGATAAAGCAAATAACGTCTGATTCTCTTTAGATCATCCCAGTTGACAGTATATCAATGAGCATGTTGCTTATCAGGTTATAAATGTTGTGATTTTTTTGACTCGTAGCCCTGCTTTCGCAGACCAGTAGCTGTCTGTATCTCAGCCTACATCACCGCAGTAGCTCTGCGCCTTCCTACCAGCACACTGCATGCAAAGTTTTGTAAGTGTCTCTGCTACAGCAGCCATTAGCAGTTTTATTGCCTCTATGAAACTCTATGAATACTCTGGGATGTATTTCTTTACTCTGCTGCAGTGATATCTGCACATGATGACTACTTGGAGACAGAGCGCCATGTCAAAAAGGAAGAAGCAGCTTCAGAAAGTAGTGGGAAAATGCTACTTTGCTCTGAGCAAAGAGGGAGTTTAAAACATCTAACTGCTCCTTGCTGAATACAAGATAGGACCGCTTCCGGAGAAGAAAAGCAACTTAATCCATATATTGGATATACAAGCCCTTAAGGCAGGCAGACAGGTTATAGATCTGACTCTGAGGTACCAAAAACCCCACAGCAGTCATGTGCAGGTTGTCTGTAAGGTTTTCCGTGTTTCTGGAATACACAGCCTCTCCTATCCATCTGGTATGCAGAGAGATCAAGCCCACATTTCAGAATGCAACAGAAACACCAAAGTTTTGCAGATGTGAAAAAAAATATAGAAACATATATACATGTATATACATAAAATTTATAAATATAGATAAAAAGAAGCCTTGTAACCCCAGCCAGCATTTCGAGTAGGTTGTCCCTCCTGACATTTGAGCTGCAGAGTGCCTGTGTTTTACAGAGCACCAGCTCCCTGTTTCACCGCATCGACCCTGCTTTGGTCTCTCGCCAGGATGGCAACCTTTAGACATTGCACAGCTGGTTTTCCCCACTTTATGTGAAATATTTTGCACTTGAAGAAAGGAATTAGCTTGTAAGTCACTGGGATGTAAAGCAAACGTTGCAGCCATGATGCTGGTATAGGCGAAAGGGAAATATCTGTTGGAGTCTGGGAGTGAGGGAGAGAAAGGAGGGGAAGGAGCTTGTATCGCGCACTGGCTGCATTAGAAAGGCATTAGTGACAGGTGGGGACAGCATGCACAGCAAAGAGAAAGAATATAAAATAGCTAGTCACTGGTTTTACCACAAAAGCCGGGCCTCGGCAGTTTCTGCCACTGAAGAGAATTAGACAGAAACAGTCTCCCCAAGCATCCTATGATGCCATCTGGCTTATTACGGAGGAAATCCCCATTGGCAGTCTGGGGTTTTTTCCCTTCTTTTTCTCCACAACAACCTGAACGAGTGCCAAGATTATTTCTCTCTCTCATGCTCCCTCTCGTTGGCATTGAAACATCATTCTGTAGAAGGGGGAAATATGCACTACATTGGCTTAGATGAAGGCAGCAATTTAAGGAGCAGGAGCCTTTGCAAGCCTGAGAGGGAAGCAGGGCTGATAAAGGAGATTAAACAAGCTGAGACTCTTTTGATGAACAAACCGAACCATCTTGCTGCTGAAAAAGTAGAGATACAGTCGATAGCTCTGATATACTCTCTGTTGCTTGCCAGGAGAGCTATCTATTTCCATTATTAGCCTAAAGGGCGGTGTAGGCAATGAAAGTGAGTCACCGAATAGGAGGAGTTCAGGTGAGATGAAGGTAGCGTGAGCAGGGAGCGCCTCTTTATTACAACTCTTCACATCACCCACTGCGGGCAATTACTTTGTCACCTCCTTGTCTTTTCTGCAAGGTTTCCTTCCCTGAGATTAGCAATGTGCATGCACAACAGTGGTCTGTTTCTGACAGGCAAAGAGTTGCAAGTAGTGTGGTTAGTTTTAATTATTTTTCAGTGAAACATCCATATTAGATGCAGAATGGAGCTGATTTAAATTACAGCTTGTCTAAAAACTGTGATTGACCTGCAAAAAGGTCCTAACATGTTTAAAAAGATGATTATACTGGAGGAAAATGTTGAATATTTTGCCAGATACTGAATATTAATTCTTATCCTAAATACCTAGTTTTGTGTGCGTGTGGAGTCACACATGTATATACACAGAACTAGATTTTGTATATAATAATTTTTTAAATTGTCATTTAATTTAATTTTAATTGTCATTTTTTTCTAGGTGAATAACTGTTTTGTGAGATGCTCATAATCTCAGTAGTCTTTTCACTGCAGAAATCTTTGCAATGAAGAGCAGCAAACTGATATTTTACTCAAGCTAATAATTTTCATGACAGTTTGAAATGTTAATGAATTTTTTGTAAATGATGCAGTATACGTATGGGACGTGTATATGTCCTGCATGGAAGTCTGTCCCTTATTTTCGATCTCACATTGTGGTGAGATAGGATACTTGCTCAGTTCTGGCCCTGATACAATACACATCCCTTCAATCTGTGTTCTTATCACACCATATTTAATCTGTGGGATAGAAATGGGACTGTCACATCTCCCCCTCTCCTTCTCTTGTTTGTCCAGTCATAAAAATAGAGATTTGTCTCTCAGCCATGCTACTTTTTGAAGATTATAGTTCAATTGCATTACTGTTGTGATTCCCCCTTCTTTCCTGTAATACAAAAGGCATTGAAGTATTTGCTTTAAAAATATAGAACTTGTTCAAAGCGGTTATGTCGTGCATAAAATGACCTATCGATACTGAGCTACCCAGGGCAGGGGGTGTTTAACAAACATAGGAAAAAAAAGCAGTGCACTCAGCAGGTTTGGAAGAACTGTATCAGCTGTCTGCAAAGCAACTCTTCTTATGTTAACACTAGTGCTTCTTGGCTTTGAAGTGTACTATAAGTATATTGCCTAAAGTCTAGGGTTTTTTTTCACTTTCTAATTCACAGTGAAAGTTTCTATTATTTCTTTTATCATATAACATCCATATTTAAATTCAGAAAATAGTAGCAACAGTTCCAGGAAGAAAAAGCTTTATTCCATTACAGAAAAGGAAATAAATGTTAAAATAGGGACTTTCAGATATTACCAAAAGCTCCATATTACCACTGTTCCATGGAAAGAAAGGTAGTAGGAGGGGGAAGAAATTAAAAAGGGAATTCAGTATTGTGTGTAAATGAGGAAAGGTGAGTTGTGTTGTCCTGAGAGATTTTGGTTTTGATTTAGGTTCCACCTATTTTATTTATTAAGATTGTTTTCTACTGTTATAAAAGTTTCTTGCAGTGGATTTCAGCTCTCCACTGAGAAACTTCACCTGCCTGCAAGGGGACGGGTCTTTATGCACATAGCAAATACCTGGGGCAGCTCCACTGAAGTCAGCTGAGTGGTACCGGTGTGCGTGGTGCAACACTACAGAACTGAGTGAAACCTGAATCTGTTTAAAGCCAGCGAGACTGAGGTCAGGATTCAGAGGTGTTCTTGAGGAGATGCCCTTTACGGCCTTTGTGCAGCGTAACCTCATGGCTAAGGGACTGACGTCTGCCCTACTGCACTGAGCACTGTACTTGCAAATCTCAGCAAATTATGGTTTGGTGATCTCAGCAAATAATGGCTTTGTCTACAGCGCTCGATTTTTCCCCTCCACATAGTGAACCCTGCCACCAGGTGAAGTGGTACTGACTGGCCTGGGTTTATGCTGCTCAGGGCCAGACCCTCCAGTCTGCATGCCGTGGAGGGCAGCTGGAGGGCACAGTGGGGGAAAAGCRTGGGTAGATAGTGCTGGGGAGAGACCAGGGAATTGGGAATAAAACCTTCTGCAGCCTGGGCCATCCAGCTTTATGAGAGTGGCCTCTGGAAGGGACTATTCCCCTAGACCTCACCCTGGGTTTTTTCAAAGGGAAACCTCCCAGGCAGAGCTTGTGAGCAAACCCACACTGGTGAAACAGGGGCAATCAGCCACCAAGACCTGGGAGCCAACCAGGGAGCTGTATTAGTTGATGGTAGAGGTGTACCCAGTAATAATAAAGACTCAAGACCTTTATTAGAGGTTTGTTACTGTTTGATCTCTGCTAGTCGATATATGAATCATTATTTGAGTAACTTTTTCCGTGAAGTTTGAAAAATGAAAAAAATAGCCAGCATCTAACCTGACAACCCGTAGGTCCAAAGCTAACCCAGCAGTTAGCTTATTCAAATCTAATGAACTGCCTAGTTGTTTGAACAGCACTGATAAGTTTTTGATAAAAGGCCATGTATTATTGCTTTTACTCAGTTACATCGCCCTTGCAAAAGACAAATTGCTCAAAACAGAGGACAAATGTACTTCCTTAGAAGTCTCTTCACAGAGAATGTACACAAAATWAATGAAATAAATGAAAAAGAAACGTATAATAAACAAAATAGTGACATTTATGTGCAGGAGGCATATAAAAATTGCCTTTGCAATAGAAAAGACATCTTGATTGTGAAATTGGCTGCTGTTGGAATACCACAATTTTAGAAATCTCTCTATCCCAAGCACAATATTTTACCCTATTTTCCTTCAAATCCATCACTCAGTTTACTCGACTATAGGAGTTTTCACCAACAAACATTGTACCAACTGTATCAGTAATTTATATGTGATAAGAAATGAAATTATTCATGGATTTCTACAAACCATGTGTACGTTGCTGGAAGCATGGCAAAGAATGATGAATAGCCCTGAGTATCTGCAGGTATTTGTGTCTTCTGTTACCTTTAAAAATACAGATTTTGGAAACACGTGAGATCCAAATTTTAGACTTTGTTGCAGTCTTAAGTAGTGCAGTTCATCTCTAGGAAATAAGAAAACGTTCAGATGCCAGCAGCAACACAAACTCATGTTGTTCTCCCATTCTCCTCTCCTGCAGACTAGGAGGTCTTCAGCATACTGTGTATAGCCTTTGCTGGGATTAATGAGTTTGTAGTGTAGTTTTGCTTCTTCACTCAGATATTGGGCCTGGAAAAAAGGTGTGTGGAGAAATTAGGGCCTGCCTGGTCACTGGAGTTCACCTTTCCTCAGGACACAGAYGTATACCTTGGTTACATATGTAAGTCTAGCCCATGCCATGGTCAAATCCYGTTGCAAGTTTTGCAAACTGGAGAATCCTCTCTGCCAATGTACAAATGCTAAATGGCATGGTTTAGCTTGCTCTAGTTTCTAGAGCAGCATTTGCACTGGGATAGGGCAGGGCAGAATGCATTTGGTCACTTTGCAATTACAAATGTACAGATACTGTTTTTTCAGGGGAAAAAAAAAGGACGTATCCATTTCTTAACATAAAGGCTGGATGTTGACAGTGGGGTGGATGATGCCAAGGTACGAGGTGTGGTTGGGTCCTTCCCTACACTGCTTATTCCGAAGCACAGGAAGCACTAGAGGTAGACCAGCTCTTGCTGCCTCCTGCAAATCCAGCTGGCTGGAAAAAACCAACCCGTGGTGCTTCGTTGTAACTGCTGCTGAATGGGGAGTTCCAGGACGGTTCTGATCCTTCTGAGTGCAATCACATTAACAATAGTTCAGATCTTTCTCAGCACTCTGTGTCCAAATATTTTGTATGTACTGTAGCTTAGCAATGCCTCCCAGGAAATATTACTCTGTCAGTAGGCAAACAATTGCTTAGCTTGAAAGAAATGTAATTATTTAAGGCATGCACAAATGTTTTTGGCTGCATGGTGCTGTAACGTTGTTAACTGCAGGGAAAAAGGGAGCTAGCTCTATTTTAGAAACTATATTACCATTGTCCTAAAATGCAAAATAGCTGTAAGTCCTATCCTGACCAGAATTCCACATTTGCTCTTGATAGTAGATTGGATTTCAGAGCAGGATTAAGTAAATAAGTCATATTAAAATGACAAAATGGGTAAATAGAATATAATGTGAAATGAAATGTAAATTGGATTTAGGCAAACACTTTTATACAGACCTCCCGTCAAACCCTATCAGACTGCTTCAAATTCCTACTGTGATTTCTGCTCGCAGTTCTATTACATGTTGCCACTCAAGGGCATTTGATGTTTTCTCTCTCTGGAAATTCATTTGCATTTAAATGATTTGAAATAATCATAAAAGCCAAGTGCTATGAAGTTTGAAATTAGTTACTGTCTATAAATTGCGATGCCATTAAAAGATGATTTTGAAGAGCTTTGCTGTCTCAAATGTATGCAGATTAAAATCTAACAAAGTACACCTTGTTACAAAACTGTAAAGAATGGTGTGACATGGACTTAAATTGATTTATTCTCCTACTAGTGCCTATAAACTTTACATACTTGGGTTTCTTCTGAAAGTGGAAAAAAAMCTTTCATTTGCCTGCTGAATCTGAGCCAAATTCTGTTCTCAGGTGGGGTTTCATTGGGTGTATCTGACACCAGCGCTTGGCCCTCAGAGTTTAATCTATACGCTCTATTAAATTTCTGGAAATGCTGTATGAATAGTTKGGTCTCATAATTTTTTTTATGGTGGGAATAAAGGAGTGGGATCAGGAGCAATGGAGGCCATTTATGGTTGGCAGCGTGTGTATGCACATTTATATGTATATATGTTCAATTTTTCCCCCTCTCCCTTGAATTCTGTGTGTTTTCCTAGTGGGTGTTTCTACAGGGTCTTCTCTCTGAGGACGCTGGTGCTCCTGGTAGGTCACCCTGGAGCCGGCCTCACCTTCTTCTTGCCGATGGAAAGCTAAAACCCGGTTAGGAGCACAAATACATTTTGAAATACTGAAGTCTCCTTGGAAACAGAACTCTTTTCTCCATCCACCTCTAGACAAGCTTAGGCAATACAGAGCTGTCACCTCATAAGCTCATCTTCCACCTGGCCTCCCCTAGCACTGTTCCACTTTTTAACCTACTCCTGCTCTCTGCCTGTGAGACTTTATTGTAGTATACTGCCTAATATAAATTCCTACTCTCTCTTTGTTTATACCATTGGGATATTATAACTTTACATCTTTGGATACCAGCAGTACATTCCAAATATGTTTTCCTAGCCCCAAATCACTTTAAATGGGCTTAACCACATATATATGTTCAACTACGTCTAGTTGTATAACTTGATCATAAGATGTTTGTAACAAGGAAAGCAAAGTTGCCTTGGTTTATAGGTCTCAGAACCCAGGGATGGAGTTACCTCTTTATAAACATATTTATGTGTGCACTTTTATTATTCAGAAGAATGAAAGAAATGTGGAGCACATGTCTTAAAGGGCAAGAAAATGTTTCATTTTTATATTTCCAGTGGTTTAAAAATTCCTAATACAGTTTCCTTGAAGATAACATTAATTCTACAATTCTTACGGTTTCTATTACAACAATGAAGACTCCTAAACTTGTTTGTGTGTAAGTCATAAAGCAAAGCAGCTGTTTTAACTACCTCTGTAATAAAGACCTTATTTTCTGAAGTTGTCTCAGTAGCTAGTGCAAATTACCAGCTGATCCTTCCTTAATTACAGTGTGCAAATTCGATGTATGCACACTAGTGTGGAGACAACACCTAGTCCCTTGAGTAAGGTTCTTGGTTACTGCAGTGTCAGATTAGTGATGGAGAGTGGGGGAAGTGAGATGGGCGTGAAAAGCGTGTGCCCTTTCAATGTGATACAAGGCATGGATCCTGCTTAAAAGTGCAGGTGAGTAGCAGAAAACATCAGCTCTAGACATGGAAAAGATGGCTCAGTATTTCTCAAGAACTAATAAATTTAATACATAAAAAGCTTGTTATTCTAGCATGCCACAGGCCTCTTATATTAGGGTTCCGGTGGAGTCCCGATTGACTTACAAGAAGGAAAATCCTGATAGACTCTGTATGAAGTTCAGGCTAGATAGATAGCCCCAAGGAAAGGGTGAGTCTGTTCAGTTCTTAGCATTCCCTGGAAGAGCAGACTGAGGACACTGAATTTTGCTCAGGAACTGAAAAGTGGACTCCTTGCCCTGGAGGGTAGGTTTTCATTGCAAAAGTAACTTTGGCTTCTATGCGTTTTGCTGAAAATTCCATTGCCCAAAGTATTGATCCAAGAGCAAGCATGCTTGCAGTCCCAGATGGTTTCATCTGAGCAGAACCACAGCATTTCTTTCTTTCATGGAAATGACCTGGCCACTTTGCAAATAATCATCGACTTCAGTCACTTTTCACAGTCCGCTTCAGGAGCTCAGAAGGACAGACAAATTTTGCCCAAATGCATCAAGGAAGAGCCCTGGAGCAGCTCAGCTTACCGCAGCACAGAGAAACAGGGGGTGTTCCCTGGAATATTCCCTATCAGTGCATAAAAGAGTGAGAAACTGCTGAGATATAGCAGTAATTTGGGCAGGGGGGAAGGATGCACCTATTCACTGTTGAACTAAACTGACCCAAGTGGTTACTCCAGGTGCCTGCTTTTTCCTTGTGAGAGAAGTGAATGCTCCTGAGAATGGTGGATAGTCAATATTTCAGTGGGAAATCTTTTTTAGGATACTCTATAGAAAGGTTGGAAAAGCTTATGTCTGGGCACAGTCCTCCATCAGGGTGGGGTTTACTTAAAGAATAAATGCAAAGCTTGTGAAAAGACTGATTTTCCTGATGCCTCTTTTACCTATGTCCTTTTAAGAAAGATGCCCAATAAAGATCAGACCACCTAAGGAACCTGAAGGTGCACAAGTCCATGGGACCTGATGAGATGCATCCAGTGGTCCTGAGGGAACTGGCGGATGAAGTTGCTAAGCCACTATCCATCGTATTTGAGAAGTCGTGGCAGTCCGGTGAAGTTCCCACTGACTGGAAAAGGGGAAAAAAAACCCCTTTTTKAAAAGGGGAAAAAGGAAGACCCAGGGAACTACAGGCCAGTCAGTCTCACCTCTGTGCCTGGGAAGATCATGGAACAGATCCTCCTGGAAACTATGCTAAGGCATGTGGAAAATAAGGAGGTGATTGGTGACAGCCAGCATGGCTTCACTAAGGGCAAATCATGCCTGACAAATTTGGTGGCCTTCTGCAATGGGGTTACAGTGTTGGTGGATAAGGAAAGAACAACTGAGGTCATCTACCTGGGCTTGTGCAAAGCATTTGACACTGTTCCGCATGACATTCATGTCTCTAAATTGGAGAGACATAGACTTGATGGATGGACCACTCAGTGGCTAAGGAATTGGCTGGATGGTCACACTCAAAGAGTTCCGGTCAACAGCTCGATGTCCAAGTGGAGACCAGTGATGAGTGACATTCCTCAGGGGTCGGTATTGGGACCAGCGCTGTTTAACATCTTTGTCGGTGACATGGACAGTGGGATTGAGTGCACCCTCAGCAAGTTTGCCGACGACACCAAGCTGWGTGGTGTGGTCGACACGCTGGAGCAAAGGGATGTCATCCAGAGGGACCTTGAAAGGCTTGAGAGGCGGGCCCGTGCGAACYTCATGAAGTTCAACAAGGCCAAGTGCAAGGTCCTGCACATGGATCGGGGCAATCCCAAGGACAAATACAGGCTGGGCGGAGAATGGATTGAGAGCAGCCCTGAGGAGAAGGACTTGGGGGTGTTGGTTGATGAGAAGCTCAACATGACCTGGCAATGTGCGCTTGCAGCCCAGAAAACCAACCATATCCTGGGCTGCATCAAAAGAATCGTGACCAGCAGGTCGAGGGAGGTGATTCTCCCCCACTGCTCCGCTCTCATGAGACCCCACTTGGAGTACTGCGTCCAGCTCTGGGGCCCCCAACATAAGAAGGACATGGACCTGTTGGAACAAGTCCAGAGGAGGGTCACGAAGATGATCAGAGGGCTAGAGCACCTCTCCGATGAAGACAGGCTGAGAGAGTTGGAGTTGTTCAGCCTAGAGAGGAGAAGGCTCCGGGGAGACCTTATAGCAGCCTTCCAGTACCTGAAGGGGGCCTACAAGAAAGCTGGAGAGGGACTTTTTACAAGGGCATGTAGTGATAGGACAAGGGGTCATGGCTTTAAACTGAAAGAGGGTAGATTTAGATGAGATATAAGGAAGAAATTCTTCACTATGAGGGTGGTGAGGCACTGGAACAGGTTGCCCAGAGAAGCTGTGGATGCCCCCTCCCTGGAAGTGTTCAAGGCCAGGTTGGACGGGGCTTTGAGCAACCTGGTCTAGTGGAAGGTGTCCCTGCCCATGGCAGGGGGGTTGGAACTAGGTGATTTTTAAGGTCCCTTCCAACCCAAACCATTCTACGATTCTATGATGGTTCTATGATTCTATAAATGAACCATGGTCATTGGTTCTGTCCTGTTTTAAATCTATATTCACAGCCAACTGAAGAAAGTTTTGCAAATCATCTGGCTTTGAGAACTCTTACCACCCGAAACGAGATCTGGCAGAACAGATAAAAAATTACTGGTAACTGCAGATGAAATTGTGGCAGGAGATTTAACTGAAAAATATAACATTTTATGAACTCAGGGCAAAACAATATCTCCCAGAACATATTGCAATCCGATCTTTGCAGATGTTATTAAAATAATGCAGAGTTTGATAAAAATGCATAAATTATACTTTATTGTTATGGATTATAAAATGTGTTCTGAAAGGGATGGTAAGCACAGCAAGCATTTTGCTTCATCTAGTTTGACAGCACTTCCTTGCCATTAAATGAGGAGGCATAGCTTTACAATATGTGCGAAAGGCAGAGGAGGAAAGGCCCTAGACTGAAAACTTCTTGTGTGTTTAAACAGTGCTTAGCATAGAAAGCCTTGAGCGTTCAGTGCTCTCCCTGGCACAGACGGTAACATAAATAACAGGAGAAAATTTCTTCTTTGTTCTAAAATGATAACTTTTTCCTTATACTTTCAAAGCCTTATGTTCTCACACAGCACTTAAGTGCCCTTTTGCTGTCATCTGCCCTTTTTTCCTAACCACTCCCTATAGGCATCTTTTTTAGCTGTGCTCTGACCTATGCTAAGGAACGTAAAGTTTTGGCTCCCCAAACCTGTGTAAGTTCAACATTGCAGCTCAGACCTGTCACTGCACAAGATGGGTTTGAGGGCCAGAACTGCAGTACTGAATTTAAAACATAGTGGGAGGTAAGCCCATCTCCTACTACTGCAAAGACATTTTTAGGTTTAGGGTTTTTTCCCTTCAGGCAAGCATTTCTGAATGTTCTGGAGTGGAAACGAACAGATGGGATTTCTTTAAAAAGATACAAACCACAGCTTAGGGTTTCAATCTGATTTTTTTTTTTTCTACCAGAAGGGAGCTAGACTGTGCTACCTACTTAGGTAATTAATGATTCAATGTGCAGCCACCATACACTGGAATTTAAGCTGCTGGAAATCTCATTTGTAACCATAAGAATGCAAAGGGACACAAAAAGCTTGATTTGTTTTTGTGGCTTTCCTGAGTTAAAATTAAACCTATTACCAAGAGCTGACAATGCAATATTGTTGCATTAAAGCCATGTTTATACTTTTTCATGCGCAATATTTCCTACGAATAATAAAATATAGAATTTGTGGTATTTTTTGAAGACAGAGGTTAAAGTTGTTATTTTGGTGCTGTAATATCTGTTTGTAGCCATGCATGCTGTGCCTACTGCCTGCATATTGCCTCTACTGCCTGCATAGAGTTTGCTACCCTGATCATTGCGGTTAATAGGGATATTAGGCATTCACTAGACAATTTAGTTCCTTTTAGCTATCCAGTAGGAGACTGAATTTTGTGAACATGCTGATTGTGCCCTAGATTTATCTTTCTTTAAGCCAGCTCTCTTTGGAGCCAGTGGGTTGCTCATTGCACCTCTGTTGTTCTCGTTCATTTTTGAAGGCGCTGTGTTATGGAGTTCCCACTTTGCACTTAGGCAGCTGCAAACAGGAGGCAGCTGCTCCAAAGGAAAGCAGTTATTTAATTAATGCATTGATTTAGATTTGTTTAATATGAGAATATTAAACATGAGAATAAATGTAAATAAAGGTGAAATACAGAATACTTGGTTTCTCCTCTGGAGCTTGCTTAACACAGTGGAGAAGTGCACCAGAGCAAACAGTCATCCCTCCCCTTGCAGAGACATGAGCCTTGTGCCTCTTTTTGCACTGCCCCTAAGGAATGAAATGGCCTCCAAGAACAAGGCACTAGTCAGAAAAGCAGTAACAGCTTAAGTCTAGAAAGCATTTAACAATGTGCTTAACTTTAAGCATTTTTTTTTCGGTCCCACTGGCCTCAACAGGATTTAACAAGGCACTTAACATCCTTTCTGAACAAGGATACTTTCCTGGAGTTGGCCTTAACAGGGGAGCTCACTAATTCCTTTTGCTAATGGTCTTCGAGTCCTACCTCTTCCGCAACACTTCTGTTGCACTGACTGTGCTTTAGGCAGGTAAAGAATAAAGGTAAAGGTAAAGGATAAAGTAATCGGCTGGCATCATATTTTTGCATAGCATCCTGGTCACCCGCAGCTGGTGCTTTCTCTCGTTCATCCTCACTTGGTAGATCTTGCCTGATAAATACTGTAGAAGGTCACACCTGGGGTCCCAGCACCTGCACCAGAGAGTGACCACACATAACGTACCACAGAAAAAATGAAACAAGGGTGGGGAGGGGGGAGTCAAAAGGTAATTCAGAATTGCTAACTGCTTTCCCGCATAATTTTGGCCAATTATTTGTCCAGCTCTGATTATGCTGTTAGTGTTGATTTAAAGTGTAACACTATCAATATTTTTGCATGGTCTTTGCTTAGGAGGAAAGTAAGCAGAAGAATGAACACTGATTAAGGGAAATGAAAGCAAATCTGTTTACTGATAATATATGTAGCAACACTGAGACATGTAAATGGTATTCAGGGATTGCTTTCTGGTCATGTTTATRATCGTCAATATATTTGTGCATTTCTCGTTTACTGCCCAGGCGAAGTTTGGATTTCYAAATTACAGATGTATCATGACAATTTTGGATACAATGAGGTTCCAAATGTTGTGTCATTCAACAGACCTATGCTGCTATTTAGTAATACTTCTGAATGTGATTTTACTGGCCTCTGTTCTCATTGGAGAATATACTAAAATTCAGATTAAAGATGAATGCCTTCTTTATGCACTGGAGTTTTTCATAGCTTCTTCCTCAGAGCAGCTTTTCTTTTCCTCATTTCATCTTGAAAGGTCATTTTAGGAACTAAAAAGCCCTGTTGCCAACTTTTGAAATAATTATGATCTCCAATAAAATGCCATCTATTTTTAACATTGTACTTTTTAATGTGTCTTCTTTAAAGACACAAAGTAGATGACTTTTTCCATGAATAATGTATGACTTCAGAGACTTTGTATGCTATGACATAAATTATCAACCACTTTTCCACTATTTGCTGATAAAGTGGGGGTGTTTTCTGCATACTCTATAGTCAGCTCATGTTTGGAGTTGGTTTCTTTTTGCTCCTGTATTTGAATGATGACATTTTATCATAGTTTATACCACTTGATAGCATAAAATGTCAGGAGGAAATGATCACAACACTTCTGCAGGTGATAAGTATTCCCTGCCTGTACTCCATGAAGTACAACACGGTGCACTATGTAAAGTAAAAGCTGAACACCGTGGCAAAGGTACTGGGATTAGGAACATGGAGTGGGACTGGTTTAGCACAGGAAACATCTAGAAGATATCTTTCAGAAAAATGTCTGTTGTCTCTTAAAGATTTTGAGGGATGGGCAATATTCATAGAAGTCAGAGAGAGCCCCCTAAGCTGTGTTCAGGGCCTGGTGGAGTACGGTGGCTGGACTTCACGATCGCTGGCTGAGGGACCAGGACAGCAGATGCTGATATTGATTACTCTGTGGTGTAGCGCCCATGGGCAAAGTAGACGTGTTTCAATATCCTCATTGGCCAGGGTCAACAGTAGTTGAGAGGTATTTAAACTGGTAATTCAGACATGAAGTAGAAAAACACTGGGCCGTTTGAAAAAGGGAATAAAAAAATATATGAAGTACTTAGGTGAGGCTTTATAGTGGCAGTTAAATATTCAGGTGGCTCAGCGTGCTTCAGGAAATAGTGATGTTTAGGATGAAGAGGAGAAGAAAATTAGTGGAAGTGGAGAAAACCAGATAACATTTTTTTCAGGCAAGGAGCATATTAAAGCAAATAAAGAAGTGGAGTGGGAGAGTCTGCTGGGACCTGGAGCTTAGTAGAGATGTGGTAGAGCAAATAGCAGGAGTTAGAGAGAATAAGAGATGGAAAATAAAAGGAGAAAATAGCCTCACAGCATAGGGAAGCAAAATATCTGGAGGAGACCCTGGGGGACACTAGTGTGGATTTATGTCCTGCAATTATAATTAGTGAAAACAAGGGGATAAAATGAGATTTTGAATTTTTAGGAACACAGAACTATTTCCAAGTTTTTAAGTAAGTTGTATGTTTTCCGTGTCTGCTAATGTCTCTCTGAACTCCCTCATACCATTGCTAGTCTTCGCAGAAAGTGCCTTGTCTGTGACGCACCCTGGGATGAGCTGCACTCGTCAGTGGAAGACACAGCAGGAAGAAAACTCTGGAGAAATTGCAGGATCCATTTGGAACAAACATAACACAATATCAATAAATTGCGTGGTCAGAAATAGCACCCATGTATAAACAGGATGTGGCAAGTGGAATGGGCATATTAAATAATGCTCAGCAAATGCTATCATTTGCACTGGTACAAGAGTGTTTATGATATTTTCAAAAATGCTTTATGGCTGTCAGCTCCCTGGAAGAAGGTTCTGGAAGAAACTTCATGAAAGAGTTGGACAGGCCGAAACGTGAACTACTGTCATCCTTGGAAGTCTAGAAATTTGTGAATCCTCCGGTGGGCTCTGGATGCTACGACCTGCAAAGGGGAGCATGTCTATTGACAGACTGAGAAACAGGCCCCACGTTTGCCTAATAAAGCAACACTTGTTGCCCTTTGGGGAGGAAGATAATGGAAATGTGAGGAATACATGTTCCTGAGTCCACATTTCTTATGAATGTTTATAAGATCAAATACTTATTAATGGAAATAAGCTGTAATATATATATATATTTATCTGTGGGCACTTAGGATGGCTGTGTTTTAGGGATGTGTTGCTACTTTCTGTTGCCTTGGAAATTACCCAGTCAAAATCATCAGGAATTTTTCAAACACCCAGTCATTGGATATTTTGCAAAAACAATCAGAGTAACTTTGAAGAATGGACGATCTTGGTTAACTTATAAACAGAAAAGATGGCTCAATATTTCCAATATTTAACTACAAATAATTCATTACAGTCTTGCACTAATAATGTCAAATCTGGCTGGTAGCACAATAATTGAGGATTCATAAAGCGTTTGTGGGAATCACCATGTAATTACCATTGTCTCCAGTGGTGGTACAGGAAAATAATATGCAATATTTCAAGATATTTAATTAAGTAGTGTCAGTGAGTTACCTTGAAGATAACTTCTATCACCCCCATATGACAGGCTTGTTGATGACTAACTGATGGATGAGTCCCCTCAGTATGAAAGACAGATGAACTGAGGAACATCAACGTGATATGCAGAACTCAGTATGATGGAGTATGTATAACTATTTGTTATTTACTCTTTAAAGGTGACCTACAAATGCGATGCTTTAGGATTTGTTTTCTTGTCATCTTTATAATGTAAGAAAAAAGGCTACAAAGTTCTTCAGTAGAAACTGTACCTTTCTTCTTTCTGTAGAAATTCTTGTCCACTTTGTTTTTCCCCAAAGACCTCTGATCCATGAAGGAAGTAACAGGTTTATGGTATCAGATATCAAGGAAAAAAAGATGTTTGTGTGAGGGTAATTCCTTATGTGGTCTCCTTTGGACGTGGGAGCTGTTATGAATTCATGTGTGGTTCACTAGTAATGTCAACAGCAAAACCCATCATCCCTGTCTTGGGAATTGTAGAAAAAACCTTGCAGACTTCACGACGAAAATGTAATATGAGACCAGAGGAAAGACAGAAAAGGGAAGAAGTTAAAGAAAGATGGCTCTCCTAATAGTTTTTTCTGTCAAAGAAGTTAAGGAACTATCATTCTCTATTTATGTTATTTAGCATAAACTATGGGCTTTGGGTTCCTTACTCAAGTACTCTCTTACACTCCTCTGTTGGCTGCATTACCTTGCATTTTGACTGACTGCACTTTTTCTCCCTGTCACCATGCACCTGACTTGATCACAGCCTTCAGTTTGGAAATCCTTGCTTTTTACTCAAGTCTGACTCTTGCTTACTAGCCCATTTGTCTTCTACTATATCAGTGCACTTCTCTGTGGACCCTCAGGTGATAATTACATTAGCTGTACTTCATCACAAGCTTGTTAGGGCTTGACAATTGATTTTGGCTGACTATAATCAGCCTTGTCCCCACTTGTCATTGTCCCTTTGTGCAGTGGTTGAGCATGCCTCTTTCTACATTAGCAAGTAGTGTGCTCCATTAGGAGTGGATCTGCTGAGTGAAACAACCTGCACTGACCTCTGCACTACGTGTGGTTTTGGGGACTTCATGCTAGCTGTAGCCTTGTCCTGTAGACTGAATGCTCCTTGGCGGCTGGAGCACATCTTTGGATTTAGCTTCAGCTGAAAGAGATCTGGTTTGTGTGCTCTGAGACAGCTCTGTTGTGCAAATCAAGCACAGTAAGGGGGAGATGGCTGGGAGATTTGATAATGCAGTTCTGACCATCAATGCTGATGAAGGTGCCTTTGCTGCTTGCTGATGTACCCAGTGTAGTACTGCCTCAGCTGGTCTAAAGTGAAACCTAGGATCCCTAGGGTTTCCCTGGTTCTGGATTAAAAGGTAAAAGTGAAACTTTTTTTTGTGATTATTCTACAAGTAAATCTTCTCTTCCTGTGCTCATTTAGCAGACAACTAAGGCCCTTCTTTCTCAGCGTGTGCATCCTGATAGGGGGTAATCTGGGTTTATTCCCATGTAAGTATCTCAGTGCAATATCCAGCTGACTTCAGTGGATCATCTCAAAACTAGAACAGGGGAGTGCTCTTGTCCCTTCTACCTCTTCAAGATGGTTGGGGCCCTTTTTAGTTCATTAGGCATAAATTTGGACATGAACAAGAGAATAATTGCATGCATCTACACTTTCTTTTCCTCTGCTTTTCGTATATGCCAAAGAACTTGATCTGGGTTGCTGAAGTCCATGCTCATTTTCTGTCATGCATCTCTCATCTTGGACTGTGCATATAATTAATAATAATAAAAAAAGGATTTCATTAAATTCTGTCAGTGAGTGTAAATTTAAAATAGAAGACTGGAGTTCATTGAAAGACCACACACATTAGGTAAGAATAGGTGTGGCTGAGACAGCTGATGAGTAATATTGTTTTTAAAGAAATGATCCATTTATTTGACAGGAAAAATTATTTGAAATAGGATTCAAGGCAAGGGCAGAGTCTACTTTTTGCAGTTGTTGCAACCACCAAATGCTGGAAGTAGAGCGGGAAGTGTAAGAGTTGAGAAAACTAGTTGTGGTGGATTTTGCATCCACCAGCCATGGGCTCATGTGTTGGGAGCAGAGGTGTATCCATTCTGATTCTTTCATTGCAAAACCCCTGGTGTGGGGCCATTGTTATACAGCATTTGGTTCAGTGGGGCCTTAATTCATATCAGAGATCCCACAAACTTGCTCAGTACACAGTGCTACTACTACTACTACTGTAAGAGGGAAGGCTCCCACAGATGTAGTATTTGCTCATTTTTCTGTGATTCTGAATGTGACCTTGTGCAAAACACATGCTAGTTGATTTTGGGTAAACTGTTATTTTAAGAAAATGTGGAATCAGTACCCTAAACTCTTCCTTAATCTCTTTCTTCCCCATGTATTTTTACCTTTTTCTTCCATGTGGGTCTTTCATGGAATATCCATTATTTAATTTACTTAATTCTGCCTTTTTTCCAAATTTTTTCTTAAATAATGCTCTTCTCTTCTGTCTGCATTGTAGGTCAAGACTAGAAGCAACGACAATGCTTCTTTTTTTTCTAACACAAGCCTATTCTTATGAAGACTCATAAATAATTTTAATACCAATAAACACTGTTCAAAACTTGTTGACTGCACAGGAGACATGTTTGCAGACAGAGTGAAAGCATAAACAATGTATTATCATTGTTTCAAATCAAAAGAAAGTCAGCACTAGGTGAAAAGATTATAAGCATCACACATCACAAAAATATCTTGAGAAGTTAGAAACTAACAGCCAGATCTTCAGCTACAAAAAATGGGCATAACACCACTGATGTTGCTGGAAGTATGGCAATTTATACCAGACTATGTCCTGGCCTTCTGATTTTTATTCTGCATTTTACACATAATTTTTGTTATTTATCTCCATTAATGTTAATGGAAAATGCACATTTCAAGCAGTCAGGAGTAGCCAAAGAGGTGCATTCATTGTTATAACTGATAAATTAGTGTCTTTGTTCAAACAACTTGCATTTACATTCACTGTTAGAGAAGGAAAAGCTTCTTAAAAATTTATAAGCTGACTATGCAGGTTAACTTAAATGTGCAGTTGTACAGTGTTGACTCAGAGTTAAATTTAGGAGCACTTTGCAAAACTAGTGGAAAGTAGAGCGTTTGTTCGACATCACAGACTTGCAAATGGTTGAGCTAAATATAATGGTGAGTATTCAGTCACAGGTCAGGCACAGACAGAGTGCTTAGAGTGCTTTCCATGCATTGATTGGTCTAATTTTGGAGATCATTTTGTGTTTTATTCAAAACTAGACAACGCTGTGAGAAAAACATGGACTTATGGGATACAGGAAGACTGATAAATAGAGCAAGCCTGATGCTCTGCTTCAGTTTGTGTGCCTTATGCAGTCACAGCTGGAAACAGCAGGAGGCTATCCTGGGCCAGATCCTCTCTGAGCTGCCTGTGAGTTACCTCGTACAGCTACGCTGGACATCCCTGGCCCCCTGGGATCTGACATCAAAAGGATTTTACTGTTTATCAATTATTTGTCCAGAGGCCTCCCCCAGTTCTTTGCAAACTGGGTCCTGGACTTTCAAACCCAGACATGTACTGTGTGAGTAACTGCGTAATTTATGTGTGTAAATGCCCAGTGTGCTCACATAAATCAGTTGCTTTCATCCACGGGTGACCAGGTAGCTGCCTAACTGGCCGTGTTCCCATACAAATACCTTATTTAGAGACAAGCATTAGGCATCCGTGACACGTGGATGTAACTGTATGCCCTTAAACTGATTAATGGGAAATTTTTTTTTTCACCCTGTATTTGTTTTACATTCTTCCCTCTCCCTTCAACCTGTCCCAGGACATAAAACACTCTGAAATGTCCATCCAGTCTTTTAGATCATAAATCCTCTGGGTAGGAGGTTTGCTTTACATGTTTTCTCTTATGAGCCCAGTATACTCTCAGGCGTTGGGGAAGTGCTTGTGCACATGCCTGCACTTCTCAGTAAGACCAGTGTCCAGGGGCCATGAACTTGGCATGCCGGCCCACCACCTGTCTCCAGAGCTGCCATATAGTCAGCCTGCAGACAGCCTGCTGGCACCTGGAGGTGTCCTAAGTTGCTTGGTCCTCAGAGGGTGTGCAGAGGTTGTGATTGCCCATGTTGAGCTTGTGCTTCCACGTCCCCTATCTAAACCATCTACACGACTGGTCTTCAGGTTGGCCTCAGGACCACTGGTAGCTTGCTGTACCAATGCAGCTACCATGCCCAAAGTGCCCTCAGGTGGAATGAGAAGAATCCCTGCTGTTTTATCAGTTTAAATTTTCTGGCTAAAATTTTGCTTCATTTATGCTACTTTTTGTTTGTCATGGGGAGAAGAGGTTGAGGATTACTGGGTAGTGACTGTTACAGTGGATGTAGAAAAGAGGGTGTCATCCACTCCAAGGAGGTTCACAGGTTAATGCCTGAGATTAGATCGTCTGATGAAAAAAGAGACCCAACAAACAAAACCAAGACAATACCTGAAGACTCTTCCTCACACCTTTTGAAGGGTCTTTCTGACAGAGTGCACTGTTGGGATAAAAAGTCCCATGTATTCTCCAGTTAAGTGACTTCAGCTGGGAACGCCATTTAATCAGATCTAGAGAAATTTTTAAACAGAACATGACCATTTAATACCTTTGCATTTAGAGCATCAAGTAGCTTTAAAGTCATTAAAGAATGAGATGAGTTCAGTGACAGTTGCATTCATGAGTGCAAATGTTACTTGAAAAGGAATGATCACTCCTGCCTGGGTACAGGATGCCTCTGATATGTTATGAGAATGGCTGCAGAGTCCTTTTTGAATTTGTTATTTAGCCAATGACTTGCTGACATCTGAATCTGCACAATTTGCTATGAATAATTTAAACTACAGAGAGCAGAAATTGTGACTGAATTAAAAGACCAAAAAATGCTTGAAAATGCTTTCATGATCCTTTTTCTTGCTTAAAACTTGAAGATCAAACAAGAAAAAATTGCAGTTTAGGATTACTACATGCTGTACAAGAAACTAGCAGAGTTGCAGAGTTGAGCTCATTGGATATATCCGCTTTAAACGGCATCTCTTTGTAGTCAGTTGGGAAAAAGCTGTAGACATTAATAAGGAAATATTAAACATTTATTTTGTATGTTTTGACCTGTCTTCACAGGATCATTCTGTAAGCAATTTATGTTACTAGATAGGCTTCATTCCATCATTGTGTACAAATTACCTGTTGCTCACCTATTAATCCTGCTTTTCTGTTTACTTTTCAAGCCAGTCTCAAAGGGACAGGTATGCAGCTTGAAAGAGTCCAGAGCMATGTTGGAATACATGTTTTCTGAAGTTTTCTAACAGATATCACTGCTAGAGCTCTTATGCTAAATTAAGAGAGTTCAAGATTTCTGCAATAAGCTTTGTTGCGATGAGAAGGATTGCCAAAGTTGGGGTTTAGGTTGCAAGTTAATAGGCGGTGGGGGGCAAAGGAAGAATATTGTCTCTCTCCTCTCTGAAGCACCATATCCTGGTGGCAGCAGATGGCTGGATGCTGGGATCAATGAAATTATGTTCTCTTTCACTGTGATAATTGAGCACTCCTTGCTGTTTTCCATGTTCATGATCATGGGTGAATTTCATATATTTGAATAGAAAAAGGTCCAGGAAGGTGTATTTTCTGTACAGTAATCAAGACAACTATAATCCTTGGTAAAATACATGTGTGCAAGGTTGTTAACACAGTAAGCAAGTGCAGTGACTTCCAGGCTAGATGTGGTTGTCATTGTTCTTAGCAGTGAGAAGACTTTCCCTTGCTGGTGTTGTGGATGAGTGAGTGGGGTTGTGCAGCCCATCACTTCATGAGTCAGGAGGTTAATCTCATCCGGGTGTAAGAGCTTCGCTTTTGCCTTATGGTGGAGGATAAGCAGCTGGGAACACTCAACACAGACAAGTGCTTTTCTGTTAGCTGGCTATTTGCAGTTAGCCAGCCTTTTCTAACTAACTAACAGGTGTTTTGCAGGTCAATTTTTTATGGTTTGCTTTGATGTATGATGAGGGAGACGGTATAGGCCAAATACTTACTCCCATATTTTCTTGGGACAGTCAGTACTTAACAGCTTAACTGTGCAACAATGTGTATTTAATCCCCCCCAAAAGGCTGTCCAGTCATAAATATCTCTAGGTTTCTGAGCCCAGAGTTTGAAATATGAAGTCAGCAGAGTCCACATTCCACATGTGGATGTAGGAAGTAGCCAGGATGCGTTTCCTGAGCGTGCCATGCTCAGATAGAGGTCATAGAGGCAAATGGTCATGACTCAGCTAGCAGTGAATTAAACAGCTTCCAAAGAGCACTCACCCTCCAGAAATGGAGAACTAACCAAACCATGATGGAAAATGTGTGTAAACAGCACTTATTTCACTCCACCGCTGTTAGCCCAGGACCAGGAAAGACAATGAGTGAGGGTGCTTGTACAGCAGTAAAATTTCCTATTTGTTGACTTCATGTTCACACTTCAAAGTCTTTTTTTTTTCCCTAGAATTTATTGTTTCTAAAATTCTCTGTGTAACTATGATTTCTTCTAGAAGACCATCAGGAAGACCTGTAAGCTGTTTCCTGACAGGAGATGGAGAGGGGAGAGAGAATGAACTGTTAACAAGAATGCTGCCTGCTGTCTGAATTGCCTTAATTCACGAAGTGACATAAAGCTTAGACAAAAATTTATGGTGCCTTAACCCTGACAATGGCTCAGTTGTTTAACAGCATGTTTGTGTTCACGCAAGTGTAGATCTGGGCTGAACAAGAGCATCAGGCTGGAGTGCTGCCATGGATGGATAGGGGCTCTTCAGGAAGGACCATCCAGGGGGATGGCGGGGAGTTGCCCTTGCTGTGCGAGAGAAGCAGGGATGCATGAAGCTCTGCCCTGGAATGGACGATGAGCCAGCTCAGAGCTTGCAGGTTAGGATTAGTGGGTGTAACAACGTGGATGACTTTGTGGTGGGTGTCTGCTACCGAGAGCCCGATCAGGAAGAAATAGATGAGCACTGCTGCAGACAACTGGAAGAAGCCTCATGTTCACGAGCCCTGGTCCTCATGGGGGACTTTAATCACCCCAGTATCTGCTGGAAGGGCAACGCAGCAGGACACAAGCAATCCAGGAGGTTTCGGGAGTGCACTGGCGGTAACTTCCTGACACAGGTGATAGAGGAGCCAACAAGAGGGCACAATCTGACAGACCTGACACTTACAAACAAGTACGAATTGGTGGTGGATATGAAGATTGGGGGCAGCCTTGGCTATAGTGACCATGACATGTGGAGTTCAGGTTCCTGAGAGGCGGGAGCAGCGCAAGAAACAGGATCACAATTCTGAACTTGAGAACAGACTTCGTCTTGTTCAAAGACCTGCTTGGAAGAATCCCATGGGACATGGCCCTGGAGAGAAGAGGGGTCCTGGAGAGCTGGTTGATTTTCAAGATCACCTCCTCCAAGCTCAAGAATGGTCCATCCTGACAAGTGGGAAAGCAAGCAAAAGTGGCAGGAGGCCTGCGTGGATGAACAAGGCGCACCTGAATAAACCTACATAGAAAAAAGGAAGAATACATGAGTTGGAAGCAGGGTCAAATCACCCAGGATGAATATAGAGATAGGGTTTAAACAAGTAGGGGCTAGGAAAGTCAAGGCCATCTGGAATTGAATTTGGTGATGGATGTGAAGGCCAACAAGAAGGGCTTCTACAGGTATATTAGCAGCAAAAGGAAGACTAGGGAAAATGTGAACCTGCTGCTGACCTGGTGACAGAGGACACGGAAAAGGCCAAGGTACTTGATGTCTTCTTCACTATGGTCTTTACTGGTAAGACTGGCCTTCAGGAGTCCCGTGTCCTTCGGACCAAAGGGAAAGTTCAGAGCAAGAAAGACTTATCCTTGTTGGAGGAGGAGCAGGGTAGAGAATATTTAAACAAACTAGGCATACACAAATCCTTGTGACCCGAAGAGATTTGAAGGAATTTCCCTGTGGAAAGAGGATTCTGTGTTCTGAGCAGCTCTTGCACCTTTCTGTGACACCTGAGTTTAGGTTTTTTCTTCCGGAAAAAAAAAAAATCTACTGAAGGCTGATTTACCTTTCTCAGTATAACCCCTTCTCCAACCTTGAAAAATCACTTTATAGCTGCAAGGCAATAGTAAAACTATTCAACACTCAGTTTAAAACAAACAGTCATCCAGGCAAGAAATAGGAACAATAATTGTAAACAGCTGAATACCTCAAGTGATCTAAAGACAAAGTAAATAGTTTATGAAATGTACATAGATAAACTACTATCTACTAAAACTACTATCAAGAGTAAACTGCAAACAGGAAAAAAAGGGCTATAAACAAGGAAGTATATCCTCAATAATAATTTGACCAGCTCTACAGTTCAACATTTCTTAGGGCCATATTGACATATTTATAAAATAAACATGATATTTACAAATGGAGATTACAAAAAAACACTGAAGGCTGTCTTGAAACTGTATTATTTTTCATGCATGTTATTTTTTGTGTCAGAATGTTAATTAACTGTGGTGTTATATTTTTGTGAAAAATATAATCAATTTATCCAAGCTGCTGTTCCATTTCAAAAGATCTCAGAATAAGATTCTTCACCTATTCAGTTGAAAGCTAGCTATCCCACAGAGCCATTCTTTAATCACTTCAATGCATGCCTCCATAGAGAGCTGAAAGTGTTCTTGACTTTATTAAAACACATTTCTCCTTCCAAACTGAACACTAATCCAGATTCAGAGTCAAAAGATCATCTTGCTCAGTTCTGGAAGGTTTTTTAATTTTTTGTTTCTGATGTTAATAAGCCTTGAAAGTTTGAGTATTGCTGCTGGTATATACTTTGATCAGTGGATTTGAAATGTAAGCTCTTTGGCCATGGCCCTTATTTTCATTACGTTTGGGCAGTGCTGAGTACAATGGAGGCTAAATTCATTTGGAAGCCTCTTAATGCCACAGTAATACATAGTAATTACAGAAAGAATATTAATAAGCACACAAGTTTTAGTGAGACGGAAGATTTTGTTTGATTTCAGTCTGTTTCCTGCCCTGTGATTTTTGACCTGAAGCCCGCCGTAAGAACTGAACAGGATTCCTTAAGAATTAGTGTGTTTGTCAGAGTGCAAAATGTGTCTCTAAGCTGAGTTGTGTGATACAAATGTCCTCTTCCCAGCCGCAGATACATCTGTGGGTCCAGAGGCTTTTGCTTTTAAAGTACCAGTAAGATAGTTTTTCCCATACGGCTGAGCATGTCTGTGAGCAGCACAATAAAGGAGACAAACAAATGAGGGTGCTGCAGCTGGCCCTCATCCTCTCCTCCTCTCGGAACTGCTGTTAGATGGTTTTGAATCCACCCAACACAGCTTTACTCCTAGATCTGCTGTAACAGCCTGTTTGGAGCTTGAAGAGAAACGTATTCATGCCCCTTTTTCCCTCCACCCTGTAGGGTGGTTCAAAATATGAAGCAGCCTGGTTAGGAAGTGACCAGCCACTGAAAAGTAGCATTGGTGATTGCTTTGTTAAATGCAGGGCAACAAAATGCAAAGCAAAGGTGCTCTGAGGATGCATAGCCTGCCTGCTTCCAGCTTTGACAGATACAGAGCTCCCCATGTAGCTGTAGGAGCTGTAGGAGCTACGAAGCTGAGAAGTAGTTATGCAAGCTAAAGATGTCCTCACCGTTTTACTGGCTTGGCTCTTAATTTGTTTTCAAAAACTACAAATGTATATTATAGCTTGAGAAACTATAGTAATTTATTTGGATTCTGGTTTTGTTTTCTTGCAGACTACAAAGAGCATTATTTTAAATCAGCAAGCGTTCTGTTTTACATTAAAACTTCATTATAATGCATTTTTTTATCCTTCTGGCACGCTGCTTCAGATCACCGGCATCCAAAAACTCACCTCACCCAGCTGAAAGATTGATCTGAATCACATTTTCAGGAAAAGATATAATGAATGATCAGTTGTGGCTTGAAAACTTGGATAGCAGGTTCCAAAACGAGCAGCATTTATGGCTGATTTATAAGCACTTAAAAAATAGAATGGAAATACCAATATAGCCTTGACTACCAAAGAGCCTTTATAAAATCTCCCTTTAAATTATAATGTCTTGAATTTAATGCATTTTAATGTTCTTAATTTTGGATTAGGAAGGAAAAGGAATTAATGACACTTGCACTATGTGGCTTTGCTACGGAAAGTCACAGCATCTCATAATGACTTAGATGGCAATAATAAATAAACAAAATGGGCCTTAGGTTATTTTTTCTCATTTGTATGCGCAAAGATGTTACCAAAGTTGCCTGTTTTCTCTCTGTAATGGTAACACAGTCCTTGTTTAACCTATGGTTGTTATTAAAGTCAGTTAATATTATCTTCCTAATATTTTGTATCATATGGTTGCACTCCTGAGTCCACAGTATCTCTTATGCTTGCTGTTGAGATGTAGTTGAAAATCTGGACAGAAGTGTGAATTTATGCATCTAATGAAGCAATGTATCAAAAAACCCCAACAGTTTTGGACATTCTGTATTGCACCTTGGGTTTTCCATGGCATAAAAGAAACCACTGATGGGAGCACAGTAAACAGGGGTGTCTGGGTGGGAATTGGCCTTGGTAGAGGATAAAGAAGTTCTTGTATTTTGGGGAGTAAGTTAACTGGCATTTTCTGTTGCTTAGTGGTTTATTAGGTTGCACTTCATCATTTGTAGGTTCAGTGGTTTGGTTGCAGTTCTTAATGAGAAGGTCTAGTTGTCATTTGTAGTTTAAAGGTAGTTTTGCATTTGTGTGTGGTGAGAGGTCAAAGGTCTTGTAGCTAAGGGAGTTAGGTTTCCTGTCTTTAATTGCTGCTAATGAATATTCAACTGTTGAAGGGGACAGGAATGCCTTAGCTAAAAGTATCAAAAATCCAAGTGACTAGTGACTGAGAGAGCCCAAAGAGCAGTGAGCTGCAGAACTTATTTGGGGATTCCTGTGCTTGGTGTTTTATATATTGATTGTGTGAATAAGCAGCAGGCTAATACTGTCCTTGAGGGGTTACCTGAGGAAAGTACTTTTTTTATGAAATGACACCAGAAAGAGTTCTTGGGTGAGAAAATTTAAGGCCATGGATAACAATGGAATTCAAAAGAGTTTGAAAACAACAAGGAGAAAAAGGGAGAGGAAACTGCAAGGGCAGATCAAAATTTGTGGATACGTAGTGTACTAGCCAACCAAACATCCTTTGAAAGAGGTGCTTCATAGAAGTACATCCCCTTAAGGCCAAGGCAGAAGTAGAGCTTGGACAATGGAGAATTTTTTTGTTTGAGGAACAGACAAAATGTTTTCTGCACTGAAGAAGGAGGATAAGCAAGCAGAAAGAAAAGACAACACGGCAAGAAAGAAGACATAAGAGAAGCAAGTTTCACAAGAAGAGAGGAAAGGAAAATGGAAATAGCTAGGGATAAACACTCCAGAAGAGAATAAGATAACAGACTGTGAATAAAAAGCAGAGCGTATAGACAGAGGAGTGGGTGAAGAGAGCGCAGTGCATCAGTATGAGGGAAGGTAAGCGATGGGATGCTCGCTCAATGTTCAACAAAATGAAGCACGTGTTTTCTTTGAGGATGGCAGCTCCCTGAGGACCGGAGCTATAGACTGCAGCTCAGAAGGGGTGTGCAAGGGAGTGGGGAAGAATTTGTGGCTCACCTTCACATCAGGAAAAATGACATTACCAGGTGACCTTGGGACCAGGGAAGTGATGGCTCAGGTGATTTTTAGCCCTGAGAAGAGGGTGAAGGTGTGAGAGGATAATGCATTTCAACAGATAGCCCAAGGCTGATGCTATAAGATCTTGGGATATTTGGCCATTGCAATATTAGATYGGAGTGGACTTTTGGATCAATGAATCCAGCCTCTGCTACTGTAGAGAAACACATTTTGTAATCTCTGTGGAATCACAGAAAACAGACTCCCCATTCCTTAAAAATCTGATGAAATTATACTCCAGTATCAAGACTCCTGCAGCTGATAAGAAAAACTTAGATGACTAGAAAGTGGGAGGGAAGAAAGCTGGAAAAGGTTCATAGTCATCCCTCCTGATGTTTCTACATGAGGAAAGGAAAGTGGCAGCAGTAAGGGCATATCACAGCTTAGGAGAGAGCAGGCAGAAACGTTGCTCAGCAGCCGCTGGGAATGGTGAGTCCCAGCTACATCTCAAGGTACAGTGAAATGCCAGAGTCTGGAAAACAAAATGGAGGGACTTATGCTGCTGTGCTGTATGGGACACTGTTCAGAGGCTACAGAAACCTGCTGGGATAGCAGTCATGACTGAAGTACCAGTATTGATGTACATCATTGTTCAGAGAGGACAGGTATTGGAATAAGGTAACCTAGTGATCTTAATTACTCCTGTCTGTGATAGACTGCAAAGTGTCAGTACAAGTTTTGGTCAAAATCATTTAGACATGAACAAAGAACTTGGTGCAAAGGTAATTCTGTGGTTGGGCTTCACAATTTCAAGAGGGAAACCAACATACTAAAGGAGTGAGTGAATGTAGTCAGACCAGACTGAGGAACTTGGGAACTAACTGTGAAGGACTCCGGGAACGTCTCTCTGTCAGAAGTATGCAAACTGTTAGGAAGCTCTTTCCCAAGCTAGACTCGGTCCTTACAAATCGGAAAGATATTAGAAATAAATGGAGAACCTATTTTGGGGAGAAAAAACAATGAGTAAATAAAGCTGGCTTTTGCAAGGTAGGGACTACTGGTGTAGAAAGAATAGAGCTGGAAGTCCAGCTAAGTTAGAACTGGAAAAGGATATTAAAATGAATAGAGAAAAAAGGTTTGCTTAGCTATAGGAAACTTAGGTCAAAGAACTTTTGTCTAAAACTGGTCCTCTTAGTGTGATCAAAGAATAGAAGTATTTTGCACAGGCAGAGCTAGGATTATTTAACCCGACAGAACGAAAGCTGAGAAGGGATATATGAATGCTGTCTGCAAATACATCTGGGTGGGAAGGCACCACAAAGGAATAAAAGTTCAGTCTGGAAACTGGAGGAAAGTTTCTGACCATGAGAGCTGTGAGGTTCTGCAAAGGSCTTCCAGTGGGAATAAGGTGGAGCTGGCACAGTTTATGGATGAGATTATCAGACATAGTTATCTATGACAGCAGGAATTTTCACTCAGTGATCTGGGATTTTCCTTCCACTGCAATGTTACTTCTAATTTGAGGGCTAGCATAGCAAGTCTTTCTGCCAAGGAAGGGAAAGACAATTGCGAGGAAAAAAGTTGAAAGAAAATGTTAGTTTGCATAATGACATAGATGGGAAGTATGGCAGTGGTTTTGATGGTCTAAGCTATATCTGGCTTATTATTAGCCAAGATTTGTGGGGTCTATGTAGTTTTAAAATTCCCTTCTTTAGTTACAATTCACCTGTGGCTTATGGCATAATATTTCTTTGGCTAGAAATGAAAATAGAAATGTCTCAAGCAAACAATGAATATTTTTCTTTCATGAGATGAAAATACTTAGGTTAAGGGTGGACAAATATAATCTCTCCTAATAGCCTACCAAACCTTCACCCCAAAATTGAATTGAATTCAATTCCCTTTCTCTTTTCCCTTGGCTGAAGGATTTTTATGAGTCTTTTAGAAGAGCATTGGTCTGCAGTTCCCTTTCTTCGTCCCTTTGTTCCTTCTGCATGTCACCTTTTCTGGGGAAAATAGTGCAACAATTGGAAGAAATATCTTCTGTGTCTGAAAACAGATGCAGAAATGCCCATGTTTCAGCTGTGGGATAGATCAGTAAAGGTTTGTAGGATTGTAACATACAATAAATATATGTTTTGAAAATGTATTGTTAGAGCCACCAAGCTATATGGGATATGGATAAACAGGATTTTAACTGGAGCTGTGGTGTGAAGCAGCAGCTCTATTAATGTTTGGAGACAATATTTTTAAAGTCACTTGTGAATAAACAGGTGGAGAAATTTCAAACAAAGCATCCTCTGCAAGAAAGAGGACGAAAAGGATCTTGCCAAGATTCCCCAGCAATCTTAGATGACAGTCAGTTATTCTCAACAGGCTACATCAACATTTTGCAGCTATTTAGAGATGCAGCACTGCATACCCAAAGGGTAGGAAAATGTGGTTTGTAGTAGAACAGCTGCTACTAATAATGCAAGTGATGAACTGAAATGAACAATGGATATTAAGTTTTTAAAGTTTTGCTAGTCCCCTCTGGCTATGCTACCTATTACAGGCCTGCTTTGATTTCACACTAGAGTATATTATGATTCAATGGGAACCGTACAGGTTAAACCAATGTGAAATTCAGATCAGACCATGTGTGTTTGTGGGAACAAATGGGATAGCATTTAAATATTTTGTTCATGTGTTATAGTTTTCCTTACAATCAAGGTTTGGGTTTTTTTTATGTCTGTATAAAAACCCCCCAAAACCAGAAAGAACAGACAATCTGGGAAAACTGTCTTGCAAATTAGAACAGCCCCAGATCTTTCGTGTGATGATTTATGATATTATTAGGCTTAAACTGAGAGATGCCAATTCTGAAACAGGTGATTGAGAAAAATGTGAGTTCATGGAAGTGAGTCACTTGTTTTGTACAATAATAATTCATTCAGTTAGCAAACAAATTCCTAAAGTTCTTCAATTGTATTTCTGAGGAATCTGTTGTTACTGCAGACAGAGGTTGTTAGGTGCCAGAAACAAAGCATGGAAGTCAAATTCAGAGACATTCAGTCATGATGAGGACCACTTTATTCCCTTATTTGACCTATTGATTTCAAGTAAGGCAAATCTGAATTTAGCTCAGTTGTCAGACCTGGACTGTATGAAGTAGGACTGAGGAAACACTGTAGGCTATTTCTTCATAATGCATCTCCTAACTTTTGTCCTTCGATTTTAATCCATTTTGTTCCCCCTGAAATGTTTGCAGTTTTGGTGGCAACTTGGTAACTTGGCTGGACATATGTGGAGAACGGTCTATTTTCCAAAAGAAAATAGTGCTGCTTGCCCACAGTAGCTTGAGGAACATCTTGTTTGGAGAACAGAGGCCAAGTCAGATTGCACACAGATACACAACTGCTTCCAACTTAATTTTCTGAAATGCTGCTGTACCCTTCAGGTGATTTACTTCCTCACTCTGGATTGGGATGTTTACTCCAGTTATACCTAAGCCATTGGATTCAGTGGCTCTAGCAGAGAACAACTAGCCACTATTTTGTTTTGCATTGAATTCCAGTTTTTCAGCTCTATTCATGTTTTAAAGAGCAATCAACAATTTTATTCTTACAGTGCTTTAAATTATTGCCATTTGCTTCTTTTTGATCTTCTTTCTCTAAGGAGTCATCATTTGCCTCATTTGCAGCAACATTTTTTATTTGATATCCACTTGTAGATTCATTGTGCTGTGTCTAACCTTCCTGCTAAAATTGTACCAGAAAGAGGGAATGAGCTGCCTCCCTGGGCAATTATCCGCTGAATCTCATGCTTCTCTGCTTGTGGTATCTCCTTCAATGTGCAAAATAATTCAGTAAAAACATTTTTTAATGTAACAGATAAGAAGATCAAACCCCCTTTTTTTCTGAGAGCTCTTCTTTGCCCACTACCCTGTGATTTTTCTTGCAATGACGTTACTTTTACATGTGCAACRTCCCCTCTGGAGTGAAACGTCTGTGTTGTTCCACAACAATGGTCCAAAACAATGTACCCTGCAGAAGTGATCATGCAGTTTTGACTTATTTCTGTAGATTACTCCAGTAAGTAATGTTTATAAGAAGTGTAAGGAATCACTTTTCAGAATGCAGCAGAACCTTAAACCTCTTCAAAAAGGTAGTTAGCTAGTTGGATTCAAAAGCAAGTCATATTTGATTTCTTTTTAATTCCATGTCTTTTCTGCAACAAAGTGAAAGTTTAATTATTGCAGGACATTTTGTATTTTATCTTCTGTTTTCTAGATGACTCATCCTTCTTCTTGGAATGGGTATGTCTTCAATGGCTCATTTTTGAGAATTCAAATCCAGAAATGTTCTTATCTTAGGTGATGACCATTGAACTGGTGGTATCTGCAAAGAAGTTATAAAGGATTGAGTCAAAAGAAGGGCACCGCAAGTCCTTTTGAATACATGCAGGAAAGCCATGCAAAAGATGGAAAAAAGGAGAGTTTGGCTTGATTAAATGCAGGTGTTATGAACATGGAGCAGAGGAAAATACTTTATTAAGCTCAGGGGTTATTTAAAAATTTATGAGACTATGAAAAATACCAGCTCTTTTCCAATTAAAAGAAAACCACCACCAACAAAAAAGGATCCTAGGATCTGTGAAAGAGCAAGAGGTAGCAGCACTAAGCAAATCTTGTTTTGCTTTATTTGTTTGCTTAAAGGGAGTTGGGAGTTGGCCTGGGAGTTGGCTCAGCTGTGCCGCAGCCGTAGCCTCAGTCACACCCCAGCCGAAATCCAGGGTCCCTCTTGCTCGCGGCGCTGCTGTTGCTGCTGCAGAGTGACTTTATAATCTCTGCGCAGCCTTCTCGTCCCAGTCCATGTTCCTGTGATGCTCTGAAGATGAAAGGCGACTTATTAATACTCATCACAACAGTTGTCTGCCTTGAAAATTCTTCAGAGAGGGTCAAAGAGCTTCTGGGTGGCCTCAGACTGATTTTGCCACTTCTTATAATCTTCCTGATACTCTTAAGAAAAAATTGCATTGAGTTAGAAGCATGGTCTGCCGATAGGAGCACACCTACGAGTCATTTCTGCTTGTGGGGAGACGGCTGTCTGGATTTCCTCCTGTGCCAAGTGCTTTGTTTCCCCTGGCATTTGTGCCTGCAGCACATGAAGACGGTACACTGCCTACTCAACTCACTGCAGCCTTGGTGGCTGCTGTTGTCACGTGTTGATCTTTCCACAGTACTGCGTTCCACAGGCATGATCTAGAAAGGGTTTCTAAATTTCCGTACTAATTCTTCTAGGTTGCCATGTTGTCCTCTGCCTAGCCTGCTCAGTGMTTGCATGCCAGAGGACATGGCGCTGCTTGCTCCATCAGCAGCAGAGGCTAACTTTTGATTTCAAGCTGTGGAGATTTGTTCCTCTTAGCCTCCAGTCTCTGAATGTTTCCAGTTGGTGTGTTGATATCGGCAAAGATTTTCCAGCATCACAGAAGGGATTGAGACACCATCTAAAAATATCAATCCCATGACATCATTTAATAATTGTTTGGCCAAAGAGAGACTTCCGAGGGTGATAAAAGTMCTGGTAACATTGCAGGTGACAACAGTGGTGCCTCTAAAACCAATAGTTTATTGTTCCTTTCTCAGAACGAGAACATGGCAATGTCAGAGCTCAGCAGCTTTCTCACTGCTTTTCCACTCAGCAGAGCAGGTTTTGTGAACTCTGCAAGTGTTTTCCAGGCACATCTACAATGTGTAGTGAAGTCTGGTATGAAGAAACTTGTAGAAAGGCTGCCCTGAGCTGATTTTTCAGGGCCAGAAATCTGAGATAATTGTGGGATCCAGGACCCACTGGGATCAGCTCTTACTTCACTAGAATGGTATGTGCTAAGAGTTTAATGATGCTCTACTCTTTCTTACAGCTATTTATGGAAGAAATTTATGGAGAATTTTTGGTGTCTGGATGAAGCAATAATTGTAATATTTTCCTTAATGACACTAGATGAAAGATTGCCCCTGTCAAGTTCTGTACTCTTGAGATGCATGGAAATGAATTGCCTTGAAATTGAACATGGAGTGGAAATTGGCCAAAAAGAAGTATTAAACAACAAAACGCCCCCACCTCCAAAAAAAAAGAGAGATAAAAAAAATCTTTGCCTGATTCTTACACATGTAACATGGAACTAGCTGCTCATTCTCAGCAGTTACCCAATCTGTGTGTCTTACCTTGTAGAGTGTGATTGCAGTATATACATTTCCTAGGGAATTAGCAGTGTTAAATATTGATATTACAGTGTTAAACCCATAGTAGCAGCAGTAATGTTGAAGAAAATTCTTGCAGATTTTCAGCAAAGATTGAAGAGCTTCCACAGAATTTGTCCAAATCATGCTGCAAATCCACGTCTCCCAGAGTAAATGGCACTTCTTAGTACTTGGAAATTACATCTGGAAGTAGTATTTTCTCTACAGCCTAGAAAATCTAGTCTCTCAGCAACTCTGGCTCTCCAGCCTCCAGAGTTGCTGCTTGAATGGATATATTGTGCAAAATCAGATTGATTTGGCATACAACAGGGTGCTCTCATCTCATCGCACAGAAAGCCAAATGCTTCATTAAATATTTTGCCAGTTCTACTTTTTAGAAACAGCACTTAACTGCACAGTTACTACAGCCATTACAATCCATCGAAGTGCTGCAATAAATTGCCTGTCACCTGAATGGGGAAGTTTACATAATAGAACAAAATACAAGGTTTTATACTACTAGCCATTGAAAAAATATATATACATTTACACAGTTTGGACGTTGGATAAAAACTGCTGGCATTACAGTATTACAGCCAGGGCTGCAGTTAGAAAGTAATATTAAGTCACTGTCTTTCTCAAAAGAGTGCTTTTAATTTCTGGTTTTAAAGTGAATATTGCTGCTTCTGAACCTGAGTACTTCAGTGAAAATGAAAGGGCCCAGTTCCTTTTTCTACAGCTAACTGTCCTAGGAAGTAGACACTAATCTATAGCATGTATTTAGATATAAGGCCAGAGTCTGACCTCTGCTGATGCTGATTTTCACCTGTTCTTCTCGCCCCAGTGGTCCTTATATGGACCTGCTTCTGCAGAAGCATAGTCTGGAAAAGGGCCCAGGGAAAAGATAATGAATCAAGTAGTTACAGACACCAATGTGTTCTTATTGCAGGCAGTTTCAAAAACCACCCAGGTTACTGCTGCTGTTCACTGGTGATGTAGAAACAGCTGGGACTCTACCCTTAGACGAAGACAGTGGGAAGGTGGTGTCAACAGGTGGACACTGCCTCCGTGTGGGATTACTACAGCCTCTGAAATTCCAAGTCTGGGGATAAATAAATAAAATCTAACAACTTTCATCAAGTATAATGGGATTTTAAAAATATGCATATATATTTTTAYAAAGACAAATAAATACATTCAAAGCTTCTTCCATTGAAATTATTTCTTTAGACTCAAATGTTTTAGTGGTTTCTAGCAGTTCTCCTTCTTTGTTACCTGAGGTGACTGACGGCACTTACTAGTATTTGCCCAGGGTAGTCTGGGTGAGTCCTTGCAGTCTTGCAAAGCAAGGCTAGGCATGGTACCCTTTAATTTTCRTGGACAAGCTTGCTTGAGTCACTGGAGAAGCGATCAGTGAGCTATTCATAAACAGGGACTTTTAACATATTATGCTCTTCATATATATTATGAACTTGTGTGGCCCTCTAATTACCATCCAATCATCAGAGCATCAAAGTGCCTTACTTTGTTTACAGTCCTGGAAAACTAAAGTCAAATTTTATGGGCCTAACAATATATCAGGAAGCATCAGTTTTGCTTTATATTACAGGATATTTTTTTTATCACGAGAAGAAACTTTCTACCTAATCATTGCAATAAAGCTTTTGTGAGATTTTGGAAAATTATTTTGTACTTGCACTGCTGAAAATTGATGCTAGGTCCTATTTATATGTTTAAAAATAAGTCCTTAAATCTTTTAAAGTACAGACAGCTTGTGGGACTTCCCTGTAGGTGCCCCTGTTTATATTGCCAAAGTTTAGCTAGTGGTTGCAAAAACCCAGCAGCCAACTTACTAATGAGCTTGTTTTGACAGGACTGCATAGCTCATTGCTTATTAATGCACTGTGTTGCTGGCTGGATCATGCAACACTTTCTGGAATTGTAAAAGTGATTCAAGAGACTATATCAAAAACAAGCTGCAAACATAATTTGGAATCAGATTCACTGGTTTAACAATTCAGTTTAAATATTAGGGGAAGGATTGTCATTTTCCCATGTACTGCTATTCTTTTCAGCTCAAAACTTTTAGAGTCTTCAGTACGCTGGGACAAATTTATCCTGGGGATAACTCTAATGAAGTGAGTGAAGTCACACCAGGGGTTCATTTGGCTCATTACTAACATCTTGTCTTCTACCAGCATGCTCTGCATTTCTCAGTTGATGCACTTTGTGCTGTGATGAAGACAGAAATGGTCAGTTCAGTTTTCAGGCTCCTCTGTCTTTTCCATGGCAAATCAGGTTTTGGATTTTTAAAATCAGAGTGGTGTAAAAGTGCTATGGGCTGAAAAGAGTGTRAAAAACAGGCAATATCACAGTCCTGATGGAGAGAATTGCACTGATCAGTGGGCAGATACCTTCTTCAAACAAACTGTTCCCTCTTATGATGCTAGGTAGTTCAAATTTTACAGTGTAATACCTTTTGTTAATGTACCTAGGGATTCATGAGGCCTCCATGATCCTGTTGACTTGCTGTATGACTTCCTGTGGGATTTCCCATATACAGTATTTCTGGGGAGAACCCTTTTCTTTCTGAAATATATAAAGACTGATTAATATATGACATCAGCAATCTTTGACAACCTTGCAGAATTGACCTGTTTGGCCTGAGTATTAATCTGGCAATGTGGTCTCAACAATGGCTACTTGGGGCTGACCTCCGGCATGTTTTGCAAAACATTTTTATTAATTTAGATTTTTAGTTTGCATACTGAAACCTCCAGAGTAAATACAGTAGCTGTGCTTTATTCTTCTATTCACACAAATACATAGAGAGGAACTATAAAGGGAGACTAGAGAGTACGAAACTCTTTATTAAAACCTTTTTCATTTTTTTAATTAAAATCTTCATTATATTGTGATTACATTATATACATACATATACATGTGTGTAGATACACACAGACACATGCATACATGTGAATATATGCACACAAAGACATATGCACACCTTCCTCCCAGAGTATGTATGGCATTTGTATCTCATTGATTATATGGTATTGTCCTTAAAAATCATGGGACATAACATTACACAAAACTTTGTCAGTACATATCTGCCAAGACAACGCAAGTCTGGAGCTACATGGCACCATGCCAGATCAAGTCTTTGGTGATCAAGGCTTGAAAAACAAAAAACTATATACCTATGCAGAGAACTACGATACTAAGGAATTTAAAACGTATCTCTGAGTTTGTTCCACTTTTATAGGTTAAATGTATTACGACAGGTGTTTCCTCTGGCATTTGAGGTCCTGTAGTGCTATTGGGATGTAGCGAATGACGAAAAAGGGGCTCTCTGGTTTTTAGTTTTCATAATTGTCTGAGAATCACCATCTCACATCTGCTTTGGTGGGTAGATGTGCTCAGTTCTTGCTGACTGATGGGGCCACCTCCGGGACTGATGGGAGCTCATTGCAGTGGACGAGCAGGACACTCAGCATCTTCTGGATTTGGACCTCTTCAGCCCAAGAGCTCCAGAACATCTTGTTTGTGTGGTTCTGACACACTCTTCTTATGAGTTCTAAGAAACATATTTATCCACAAGTCTATGTGTCTCTCTCTTTATATATATGCAGCAGATGGACTTGCCTAACCTCCTTTGTGAGTGAGTTTTCAAGACAGAGATATGGCAATATGGTCAGAAATCAGTGATCAGACTAAAATCATGTCTTATATTTGTAGAGCTCTCACAGATGTCACTGGAGTTACCTGAATATACCTGAAAGCTGAACTTGGTCTTAAGTTCATAAAAGTTAATAGCATCAGTAGAATAATGTAATTAGGAGACCTCCCACACTTAGCAGGAGCAGTAGGATTTAATAACTTATGATATGATTTCAACTTTGATAGATGTTCATTGGGTTAGAATAAGCCTTTGTCTTTTCCATACTAAAAGAACCTGCACTGACTGGCTTTTCTCAGGATATTTCATATGATTTATAATAAAAGATTTTTTCTTTTTTCTGTGAAAATGAATCCTAGGGACAAATTCTCTTTTCTTTTAAAAAATATTTCAAATGGTTTCAGATTTGTTCTCCATACGCGTGGATTAAATACAATAATATTCTTTAACATTAGGAGCACGCCTAAGTATTACCTTTTTGTTTATACTGCTAGGTATTCTGCTATGCCCCTGTAAACTTTCAGCACTCAGTGCTGGAATCAGAAACAGGAGAATGCGGTACGTTGTCTTTGGCTTTATGATAAGACATAAATGTTTTAGTTTCAGTCCACGTTGTTTTCACATCATGGAATTTGGCTTTAAAAATTAGCTTTGAAAAAAATATAACATAACATCTCAAATTGAAGAAAGCTGACTTAAAAGAAAGTCAAATGTGCATTCTGTTGCATGCATTTTATGATATATGATATATTCATGTAGTATCCTAAATACTAAGAACCCTTCAACCTTCATTGAGTTTAACAGAAAACTCTTGTGACTCTTAGTGAAATGTCTGATAAATATTAATTTATCTGTTTTTGTTGAAAGCTAAAAATTGGCCACACTTCCTACAATTCTATTTTTTTTCCTGCAAATGTTTGATTCTGGGCCAATGAGGTAATTATATGACCTTTCACTCTCCTCTGAAAAAAAGCATCCACATAAAACAAGGCTATTATTAAGTGCACTGTGACATACAGGATTCTTCAATGTAAACTAAACATGTCATATTAAATCTTACTAAAAGGGGGAAGCAGGCTGCCATGCTGCTGATGTTGTGATCCTTTCTGATCACCTGTGCTGGGATTAACTCATCTAATTTTTACCGCCTTTAATGCAGGGGTCTTGTTTTAGCTGATCATTAAAGCTTCAGCTATTCTAAGATGAGTGAGATGAGCCTGGTCCCTGTAGTGATACTGAAGAGCTGCAAAAGATTTAAAGGGCACTGAGGAGAGACGTTATGGGGAAAGGTGGAAGGAATCAATGTGCTAAGGAGGGTGGGAATCTGCAGGTACCCAAAGGGGATAAAAGCAGAAAAGGGAGGGTTTCTGTTCAGCAAGGGAAAGGAACATTTAGGACACACTGCATGAAAAACTTTCAGACTATAAACAATAAATAAATTTAGGGTGAGAATAGTCTCTCAAGGGAAGTTGTAGCTGGCTTGTTGCTTAGGAGATTTAGAAGTACAATTCGTCTGGGAAAAAACCCAGACAGCCCAGAGGAGGGGTTGAATTCCTTCACTAGTCTGTGATTTTCCATGTAATGGCTAAAACGAAATTAAAATGATCACTAATAGAAATGCATTTATAAGACTTTCCTATTCTGTAGAGGATGCATTTAGAGTACTTCATCAGAAATCCTCTCCTCCTCAGGAGGTCCATCATGATGGTGTGCTCCGAGGTGGGATTTCCATTCAGTTTCTTTTGATTGTTCATTTTCTCCATAATGTGGATTTTCCAAAGAATTTTTATAAGCTTTATTGCCTATCTATAAAAAACTAAAGCACCAGTTGAAATGGAGGTGGCTTTTTCAGAGATCTACGTCCATTGGATCAATAGTTTTGCTAAGAAAAAGGATGAAATCTAACACTGGTAGGTTTGGAAATTAGAGTTTGAAGATGGTCTTTTATGGGTGCGTTTTATGAACACTTGTCATGTTTTCTTTAAACATGTTTAGATATATACCATATAATGCCCATCTTTGCTAAAAAGGGAGGAGGTGTATTTATGTATCTTTCAACACCATATAGCATACAGATGTTTGGAGATAAAACAACAGCAGTAGCAAGAACAACAAAAGCATTTTTCAGGACTTGTAAAGTAACAAGCCTCCATGAAAAGCTCTTCCAGTCTATGGTTCTTCATCAAATATTTCTGCAGCTTTGGGATACTTTGGAGCAGATGCAGGCTATGGAAACAGGTAACCTGTTGACACAGAGGCCATCACATCTCAGCTGCTTGGATGCAGAGGGAGAGACATCTGTTTACTGAGCTGAGTAAGCATAGAAATTTATGATTAGACCAAACTTGTTCAGAAATGGCCACTCGCAGCAAGTTGATAAATGCCGCAATAATTTGTGGAATTAGCAAACAGGAACAGATCAGTAGCTTAGCATGGAATGAATTATGATTACCTGTGTAACCTCAAATTCCTCTCCCTCTTGTCTTCAGAAATATTTACAAATCAAATAAGAATACAGTTAAGACATCTGATTTTTTAACACAAAAAACCTCAGAATTAGATACAGCTGTTACTGATAGTTTGATGAATTCTCATTTATTTTTTAGGTGCAAATGAGTTACCCTTAACAAAAAGCTTAAAGAATTTCATGAAAGTGTGATTTTCCAGATGTACAATATTGCTAGTTTGCTTTTATATGGCCGTCATGAATTTCAAAGTAAATTTAACCTTAATTATGTTGAAAGTCTCTGTAGATTCTTTAAGTAGCTGCAAATCTTCGATGCTGAATATGGAGCAACAAATTTCCTATTAGAGAAACATATTGTTAATTTGTTAAACAAGTCACACCTGATTGCCAGTTACACCTCATTGGTATGCTGTTAAGACAAGCCCCTTCACATTTAGTTAGGCATTGTTTCAAACAACTTGCCAACAAAGATTTTTCCTTGGATCTTGGAAGGCAATATTTTACACATACTCAAAAACAATAACATTCGAATGACAGTTATTTTCAACTTGGGATTTTGACAAAGACTCTTAATTGTTATTCCCAGGCAAAAATCTTCATTAAGAGGGAGTCTGGTTATAAATATTTATCAATTACCTAAGGAAAGAATCCTTGAGAGGAAACAGTATTTTCTAAATAATTCAACCTATAGAAAGTAGTCTGGGAATTCCTAAGTAAGTTTACATTTAAAACACATATGAAAGTCCTCCAACTCTTGAAGCTTGAATTGCTTCAAATCCTGATTTTAACCACTGCTTTGCCGCAGTCCTTATACCCTTGCACCTGCCACACTTGGTCCTGATGATCCACGTTTTTTTCCCCAAAGACAAGGAAACCTGGTATATTTGGTGGGTGTTTTGGCTGCAAAGAAGGATTATCTGTAGTTTGCTTCCTCTACCATTATGAACCTTTAACAGGCAAATTAAGTTTCCTTGAGCTTCTGCCTGTCCAGTGTCAGGTTTATGTCATGAGGGTGGGCTTGGACGTGCAGTCGCGTGACAGCAAAAACATGTCACCAGAAGCTGCAGTGGGAAACGTGTCTCATATCAGAGCCCATGTGAGGGCTTGGGAAGACAAGTGTGTGGGTGTCACTCTGAACTGTAGGAACTGATGGCTCTGGAGTTAACTCCAGTTGGACTCCTGCATCTTCATTTAGGTACCGAAATCAGAGACTTGGTCACCAAAAGGGCTGTGAGCTAACCAGCTGCTCCTGAGTCCACGGAGCGATGGCTGGTTCTGGGTGCAGCCAAAACAGGGTCACTCACATGGGCTCCTGAATTTAGTCCCCTCTTTTGACTTTGAGGAACCACTTCGTAATAGTATTTCTTGTTTCTTCTCTAATACACAATTATTTTTTCCCTAGAAATAAAGCAATAGCTGAATAAAGGAAAAATCCTAGTTGGAGAGCGCAAGAAGGTTTATGAAAAGCACAGAGCAAAGGAACAACCAAACAGAAGAAGGAAAAGCATGATATTTTCTCTGTTAGGCTAGCCTACCTCATCAGACCATGGCCAAAAACAATGGATGTTGATGGGGTATAATTTCTGTCCCAAAAAAAGAAGTCAGGACATACTCAGAAAATGAAATTAGTTCATTTGGGGATGCCAGATTCTTTGCTGTAACTCAGTGGATGAGTGCAGCGCTGATTGAATCACAGTTTCCAAACAGGATATTAATAATTCATTATTTTACACTGGTACTTTGCTTGCACTGTATTATTTTAGACATTGAAACACAGTACAGGACTTTAACACTTCTGATCCAACCCAAATATATGAAAAGGGTAAAATGCTCATTTAATGAGAATGGCAAAAAATTGACAAATAAATATATTTATAGAATTGCTGAAATACTTCATCCATAGTTGCAGTCCAATGAAGCCTGTAGCGTGTTAGCGTTCATTGTGCTTTAAGGGGAGTGTCATGTGAATTCCTCTCTGCTGCTGTCCAATTATAATGAAAATTATATTAGGGTAAAAGCAGGAAAACGGGACTAGCAGCCATGGAACTTGCTGTTGCCTGTATGTTACACAGCTGTCTCTGCTGGTTAAACCACCAGGTACTACATACCCTTGCTTAAAGCACTGGCTCAGATTAGATCATTATTTAAACTTATATTCGTAATAAAATACAAGTTTCTACAGCTATAGTTGCAAGGGAAAACTTGACAAGATTAATGTAACTGCAAGCTGGTGCATGCCTGAGTCTGCAGGCAGCCTGAAACAATAGCCCTGAGAGGTGCACACAATGCTGGGGTGCTAAATTCAGGACTCAATGTTTCATGAAGCTCAGCTAGCATCAGCCCAGCAGAAGCAGAAAGAAAAACACAGAAGGCTTACAGTAACCTATGTTGCTTAATTTAAGCTTAGAAAGTCTCCCACATAGTGCCTGCAGGAAAGAAGAGGTGGCAAGCTCGTTCTGCCAGGGCTGTGAGGAGGTAAGTGTGCTCTTCACCTCTTGAAACAGAAAGGGAGACCCGCAGAATGGTAGGACTTTTCGATTGCCTTTGCTGCTCAGTAGGAACAATGTTTGGTGGCAACAAATTGTCACTTAGGCTTAAGTACAGCTGTTTTTCTAGGTAGGGAATTGCAGAACCGTTTCTTGACCTGCCCAAATGTTGAAATGTGGTTGTGTTCTCCACTGACCCTTACATTTTTACTCCAATAGACTAAAATCCTGGTGATGGATGTCAGTCACTGTGCAAGTATATCTGTTTTACTGTGTGTCTTACTTTTAAGGCTTTCTTTCAGGGATTAAACTTCCTTAAGTAAATATGTAACAGTACATTCAGGCTGATGGATATTTTGAGACTGTGCCATTTACCAGTGCTGAAAATGTATTTTCTGTGCAATGGATGGGTTACTGCACCACAGTTCAGTCAACACAGCCGGTTGATRCTTTACTCCCAGTCACAGCTTCCATTTTGCATTTATCATCTTGGTTGAGCAGGAAAATCCTTAGTAACTGACTGTTCAGGTTATGTTATATCTTAAAGTGGGAAGAAAAGGGGATTTAATTTACCTTTCTGTACAGAACAAAGAGGCCGATTTGACAGACTCATCATACAAGGGAGAAGACTGCCAGCTCTTGGAGTCCATCCTGTAGTCAGTCTTTGCAACTGGGGCTCAAAAAATACTGTCTGTCATGGCCAGAAAAATACTGAAGGCACTAAAACTGCCAACAAGTTTGGTTCTGGGGCTCTGTTTATGGTACAAAAGATGCTTATCCAATATCACAAAAAATCTAGTCCATTTTTCATGAAGTGACTTTGAAAGCAGCATGTTAGCAGCAGATTTAGCTAGATATAAATAGAACAAGCTGTATTAAAGAACTGAACAATATGGTTTCCAGTTTAGGGTGTGGATAATTCCCTTCATAATGCATGAGAGGAGAATTGAGGACTGGATTTAAGGATTGCACCACTTTGTGAAGCTTTGCTTCAAAAACATCACAGGTTATTAAGATCCAGAAGTTGTGTTCAGACTCTCTCTAGAATGAATCAGTTCTTGCCTTAGTTTTCTCCTGGGGAAGATATGACAGGTGAATCGTACATGGCCTGATGCTATTTGACGTTTCTGTGCCATCTACTGCACTGGCAGCTGGATGGCAAAGGCAGCAGCCATGCTGTCCTCCCAGCCCCTCTGCTGTGTCATCCTCCAATTTTTGCCTTGCTGCTGTTTTCCTCAGTCTAACATTTAAGTCATTCATATTGAAAGCATCTGGCTGTTCTTTCTCTAAGGAAATGTAACCACTGGAAACATAATAGTGGGGAAGCAGCTAGGCAACAATTAATTATTTTTTTTTACTACTTAAAATGCTTTGCTTTCAGCAGCACAATATTTGGAGTAACAAAAGGGATACTAAGCAGAGACGAATTGGAAGGGGAGGGAATTGAACGGGTTGAAAGATAAATGACAATATGCCCAAGGGTTATGAGAGCCATCTAGCGATAAATACACTAGGAGTGAAAAAGGTCACTCTGAATAAGTGAGTGCAAAAAGTAATCAAGCATTAGAAAGAGGGACATGCCATGTGTAAAGAATGAGGTACTGGAGTTAAGAGTATAAATACTGATAAGGAAAGGAAAGCGGGAGAATGAAAGCAGACTGCCCAAGAGCTTTGGAAAGTTGCATAATGAAATTGGCTTCAAGAACATCAGGACAAAGAGGTTGGTGGGGGAGAGCGCAGAGCTGCTAAAAATGGCAAGGACTGCTGTAAAGGAAGCAGATCCCTGGGTCCAGCCAAACAGCAGCCAGGCAAGTCAGAGACTGGGTGCGGAGGTGAGTGGGTGGGCTCACCACAGCCTTTCTTGGGAAGCTGTTGTGTCCAAAGGCAACCCCTGCAGCCTTGGGGCTGCTCTAATGGAGAAGAGAAATGGCTGCAAACCCGTCTCAGGCCGGGGGCGCAGCACAGATGTGTCCCCGGCAGCCCCTCTCTTCCCGTGCTGCGCTGCCGGAGGGAAAAACAGAAACTGTGTGTCCACAGGGATCGCTCCGGGGCCGGTCGTGCTTGTTCTGCAGTTAGATTCTGTGCAAAGCCTCCGCCTGGCATTCAGGGAAGATCTGCCCTGACATACAGCAATGATAGCTTGCTGGGAATGTTTTTTACTGCTACGAGACTGAATCATAGGCAGAGCATAGTCATTTTTTCAACACCCACCTGGTTCAGTTTAACACGAGAAGACCTATTTCTATAAATTTTACAAGTCTTCCATATGGCATATACAGAAGATTAATTTTGGACCCCTACTGCATGTTTACATCTTGATTCTGGGCACTTTAAGATGTGGTTAATGATGGAAAAAATCTCAGGAACAAAATCCCCCTGTTTCCTGCCAGCTTGTCTGACTAGTTCCTATCAGCCTGTCTCCTGGGCTGTGAGAGAGCTGTGCGCTTCAGGTTTTTTGTCTCTGCATGTCATGGACAGCCCACTGGGTAAGAATACTGAGAAATGGCAGCTATAATGCCAAAATTTAGCCAAACAAGATGAATGCATCAGAAATCAAGGATTTCACTTGACCATTCAGATAGACCCAAACGGCATATAGATCTTCACAATACTGAAGAAAGTTCTCCAGCCTTCTTCTTCTCCCTTAATATGAGGACTGCAGGCATAGTTACAGAAAGGGATGTTTAGGAAAACATCTAAGATAATACTGCATAAACTCTGCTAACGCCTGATGAATTATACAAGAAGAGAGCGGTGATAAGAAACATACTGGTTTTAAAAAAAAAAACAAAATCCTAAGGTAAAATTGTGATTGGGTAATGAGTTTGAAATGAGAAACACTGGTTGCATGGGTACTGGTGGGGGGATTCTGCATAAGCTAATTTTATTCTGGTATTTTTGGGGCTAGGTAGTGCCTGAGCCAGTTGAAATGTCTACCATGTTGTTCTACTCTAGTCTTTTTTGTCTGTAGGAGCCCTTGGCTCCCATTGCCTACTGTGCCGTTGCTCGGGTGAAACTCCCCACAACTTCAGCAGAAGAGGACTGAAACCTGCATCACCAGTTGAGGAACACTGCTGGGGATAGAGTAGGGCACAGGCTATGAGTGATGCTCTGAAGGACTTGTTTGGGACTTTGGAATAAGCACTGCTAGAGAATTATAATTGCTTCCTGTAAGGAAGGGAGAAGACCTACAGTGAAGAGATGCTTTTACCTTTTTTCTCCAGAAATTCCTTCTGCTCCTCTTCGCTGGTGAGAACACGACAAACTCTTTGGTTTGAAAGTCTCTTCTCACCTGCCTTCTTCCATAGTTATTGAGTTGTGGTTTTTATGTGAGACAATCACTGAAATAACATTCAAATTGAGATGTTCTTTTCTTATTTCAAAGGGAAACTAAGCAAAAAGAGGAAACAATCCAATACAGAATTTCTTTAAAGATGATTGATCTCTACTTAGAAGGAGATCATCTGCATTTCTTCCTTAAGAAAAAAAAGCAAACCTTCTTATACTCTAGGGTGAGCTCAAGGCCTGTTTTGAAAAAGATTAACATACAGTGTACTGGGAATAGCCAACAAGAAACACTGTGAAGAAAACTTCATAGTAATGTGTAACCAGGATTACTGGAGGTTGTTTATATGAAGTGGTTGATTATAATGAAGATAGAAACAAAAGTTAAGAAAATCTCCAGTCTGTGATGCCTAAAATTAAATGAAGATGGATAGTATGCCTGCTTGGTCTGGTGTGCCGGAGGGGGTTTAGCTGGCTCACACCATTATTTCTTCTGCTTGGATGCTGAGGATGTGTTTTTATACCCATGACACCAGTGTGGAGTTATCGAAGAGATGTGTGTCTCTCCAGCATGCAAGAAAAAATGTATGAGAAAATTTCTATGTCCACAGTGAATCAGTGGCCTCTCAGTGCTGCCTGGCTTTGAAGGCTAAGACATGCCAGCCTGTGCAGTCCTGCAGATGATGGGTTGCTTGACCCTAGGCTCAAGGGTCTGGTATTGGGCACAAGAGATGGATGGGCCCTTTCTTTCTGGCAGGGATCCCAGCATCCAGTTTGCCTGGTGAATGGTTCCCTGGTTGTTTCTCATATGAGACTGTGTGTATGTGGGCAGAGGGCAGCATTTTCCATCCCTATGAAGGAAACATGAAGGGGACTTTGCAAGGATTATGTTCCAGAATTTTATTTATGCTCTTCCTAAAGGCACTAGACGGGATAGACCTGCCTCCACCTTGTTTAGGTTGAACAAGCTCCATCTGACATAGCAGATGGACAAAATCTGAATTTACTTCCTAGGTAATGAGAACAGAAGTATTATCTTGGCTGAGCCCCATGTCCCACTCACATGTGATGGTGTGTCACACCCTGTATGTGTCATACACAGAGACACTTGTGTCCCCAGGAGCTGAGGAGAGATTATTTGTTTGCTGTCTCTGGCCCTTTTTAGGGGTTTTGTTCTCATCCTTTCAGCTTTAAACAGCTTGCCTGTAGTCTGGATAATCAGTGCCGCAGTGTTGATAATCAACACTGAGTGATTTTTCATGAATCAAAACACAAAGAGTGGCCTTGCTGAGTAGGCAACATGAATGCATTCGATTTGTATTTCATTCTTATCATGTGGATACTGATCCCATATTTTCCCCGCACGATCATCAGGCTTTCAGACAAATGATGCAGCAGAGGCATGCTCTGGCTTGCTACATATTAGGGTATATTCACAGTTGTTGATGTTTCATAAATCACCTCTGAACAACTGAGTTTTGGTAGGGGTCTCTGAATCTTGTATTAGCTTTGTAAATAAAAACAGAGAGAAAGAAGTTGAGAGGAATATGTTATAGTTCTGTGGACTTTCATAGGGAGCATTTCTTAGTCTATGCAGAATTTTTCCCTGCTGGCTGTCTTCAGGTCTAGTATTAACATCATGTCACAAGCAAATGTCAAAGATGTTTTATCATATTATTTCATTTTAGTTTTGCCATTAATATGCACCTACATTCCTCCTCCTTCTTTATCCTTACACTCCAGTTATTAAAACACTTTAATATTCCCTATGGATCTTGTTTAGTCAGCCTATACATATTTAATACAGGCAACTCCTCTGTGGGAGGCAGTCCTTCTATCAGCACCCTCACCAGAACAAGTTTACGTCTTCCTTGAATACAAAGTGCAGGCAACCCTTGGAAACCGAATGACTTAAAGAAAAACATCATGGGAACATCATGAACTTCTCAGTTCCTTATTTCTAAAAATGACACTTTGATCTTCTAAAGAAGCCATTATGCATCAGTATGTGTTGGGCAGACACTTGCTTTAGAGGGGCGCCACATGGCAAAAGCATACGGGGATCCCCGAAGCAGTAAGAACTAACTGGTACCCCTGAACAAATGATATCTGGCATCTAAAAAAAACATTAGGTGGGCTGCACGGTGGAGCTTGGAGGCAGCACTGAACTGAAACAACAATCTTGCCTTTGGTTCTGCAGCCATCTCTGTTGGAGGTAGCTTCTGTGGCCAGTGGAGACACACACAGGCTCGGCTAAGCTCCTCTCTTAAAAAAATATTTGAGGAAAAAGTTGATGAGAGCATTCCAACCAAGCCTCTTTGGTCTTAAGCATTTTTTTAAACTTCTTAGTTGTGTCTAACTTCCACCTTCTGATGTTACTTTCCATCAGGGTCATGCTTTTCAGGTTTTCTACTCCTCCTTGTCAGTGTCCACTGTTGCTCTCTGCTCATGCTCTGGATTGCACAAGATTCTTGTCCTTCATCACTACTTAGCATTATTTGAAAAATGAACTGATGTAGCTTGTTCTCCTTTAGGTCATGTATGTTGATATTCAGACTGGACCTAATGCGGAACTCTCTCTTCTGGAGAAAAATCACGTCCTCTGCCATTAGCTGGGTCTTACTTCCTGACGCAGAAAAGGATTCAGGGGTGGGCATACAGCTGACTTTTCTCTGTCACAGTGATGACTGGCTCTCCAARGAAAGTGTCCCCCCATTCTTATTGTTCTATGAAAATGAGACTTTTTAACTCACTTTAACTCACTTGCAGACACCAATTGGCAGTGACATTCTGCCCTTTTGTGAAAAGTAAATTCAGTCACTGAAAACGTAAGTCCCAGTCCTGCAAACAGGTATCTGTGGGCAGCCTGTGCCTCTTTGCTGAGCCATATTGATCGGGGATAAGGGTCTGTCTCTGTAGATAGCTTTGAAGGTTCAAGGTCTCTGTTGTGGCAACATGAGCAGTTTGCTGAGAGCCTGTATATAAAAGGAAACTGGGAGATGAAGTGGAAAATCTTGTGTCTGGCCTCCCCCCTGACAGCATGGGAGGAAGGAATGTCAACTTGGGCATTTTTCAGCTTTAACTATGAATAGCTTCAGTGGAGTTAATGATACATAACTAGTGTTTCTGTAGACAGCTAATCTGTTCTTCTGATCCTCCCAAGGTTTCCTGCCCCCTTTCCCCTCTTTATTAAAAAATGAACCCAGTCAAGGCAGAATTTTAATCTTTTGCAACCTGCAGTTTTCATAAAGAGCTGGTTGGACAGGAGCAATCACAAAGTTTCTGTATCGGATGGCATTGTTCTGAAGCATTTGTTGTGCTTCCCACTTGTGGTTTAGCTGATAAGCACAGTTCAAGGAACAAAAAAAGCTTTGTTGATTGTCAACGAGCGTAACAAAACCAGATTGTGTTCTGATGGTATTTTAACAGAGGTATTCTTAAAAAAATGTGCAAAAAGTTGACTGTGCTGTTTTGGATAGACATTTTCTAAATGAACTAAATACAGTGGGAACCACAAAAGACATCAAAATCTTTAAGATAAAATACATCAGACAGAATTTTTTCTGTCTAATCCATCCAGTTGTCTTTGGGATGGATTATGTGCTGTAAATATGGCTATAAATGGACTTGACTTAATAATTTACATAATTAGGGTATCACTAAGTAGCTTTGAAAAGAACAGCTACATATATTTGTATATATATGTATGATTGACAAGATCATGCATACATGTGTATGTATATATATGCACAGATTATATATATAGTCAAAGAAAGGCACCTAATGACAACAGGGCTTTTCTCCTGTCAAATTTCAAAGACCGGCAGCTGAAAAATTAGGAGCTGGAAATCTTTAGGAGAAGATTGCAAAATGTTTTGTAATCCAATACAGTGATAAGAAACCAACATTTAAGAGCTGTAGCAGCTCCACGTATGAGTAGTATTTGTATGGTGGTGGGATGCAGAGAACACTACTGGAAGTTTTTGCTATATGTTGTTAGGTGCTTTGTGCCAAGAGTCCCTCAGCAAGGCATAACACATCATATGGGCTCTGACACTCGGAGTGAACTGCCGAAATGCCAGAGAGAGGAAGTTTGAGATCAGATGAGCAATTTTAATGCAAAGATTTTCCAGAGGCAGCAGCTTCCTCAAATTCAAGTTCTAAATTTAGTCTCTCCTCTCCTCTCCTCTCCTCTCCTCTCCTCTCCTCTCCTCTCCTTTTCTCTCCTCTCCTGTCTTGTGTCGTGTCTTGTCTTGTCTTGTCTTGTCTTGTCTTCTCTTCTCTTCTCTTCTCTTCTCTTTGTCCTTTTTCTAAACAATGCTGCAGAAGAGTGTTGGGAAAAAAGAAATATTTATTGACTTTGTAATGGGATTAAGGAGAATTGGAAGAGAGTATCATTAACCCAAGGGATAAATGTTATATATGCAATCACTGCTATCCAAACCATTGTTCATCTGGAAAACCAATTTAAGTTAAGCCTTTTTTAATTGCTTCTCTGTGTACATTTACTCAAATCAAGGAAGGGGCAGAAATATTTATTTTCTCTCTGCCAGATTTTTGTTGTGAATGTCTACCTTTTTTTGTCTTTTTTCTTATGGATACTTATGAATATGGACTTGAACAGAAATGTCTGCCTCAGAGTCAGAATATCTCTGTCTGCTGAAGGAAAGAGGGGCTTATACTGCAGCAACAGGGCTTGGGGTGCAGCTGAAGATGTCTAGATGGGATTCAGGAGTTAATACCACATCACAAAAACACATTCACGGCATATGTGTGGAAAAAAAGCCCACACCCTGCCTCGGCACAATGCACCTGCATCTTTGCCAGCAGTTTCTGTTCTGTATGTGATCATATTCTAGAGAGGAATTAAGTCAAAAAAATCGACTGTCCTGAGAAAATTTTAAAGGTTAACCTCTGGAGTAGCAAATTCTGGAAATTTTTCCTCCTGTACCTCAAAACCCTTCTGAAAGCAAATCCATCCTTCATTCGCCTTTCCTTATACCCTTGCTTATGCTCCAGCATCAGAGGCTGTGGACCCCAGCAAGTAGGCAGGATCACAGGTAATTCAGGCTGGAAGGGACCTCAGGAGGTCTCTAGTCCAGCCTCCTCTCAAAGCAGGGTCAGCCATGAGGTCGGACCGGGTTGCTCAGGGCTTCATCCAGCCGGGTCTTGTAAACCTCTACGGTCCACACTGCTTTGATAACGTTGGGATGCCAGCAGCTGGCTGTTGTGCAAGGCTTAGTACAGGAACAGCAAAGCTTATAGCGTCTGTATGTGGRTATGGGAAAAGGGGCAGTGAGTGACAGTCCCAAAAACGCAGGAGATGTCAGTAACAGATTCAGACACAGCCTTGGGAATCTGTAAACCTAAAGGCAGAAACCTAGGCAGCGCTGCTGTTTTATATCAAAATGAAGCATTACATTCTCATTTTTCTTTGGCTCTGGGAAAAGGAGAAATTCCTTGGAAAACTTGCTACTTCTTTTTCCAGGAAATGTGTGATTTTCTGATCAACAAAAGCATGCAGATTTACTGCAGGATGGTAAATAGATGCCGCAAAGAGACTTCATTGCAATTGTAGCTATAATTCAGGCTGGTTAACTGTTCCCTGTTTGTTTAGAGAGGAAGGAGCTTTGAGATGAACTGGGCAATGTAAGTATAGAGGATTAGTTTAACATTTGGGACATTGCTGACTGTATTTCAATATTGACCTTGAGTGCCACCTCCTCAGTAATGTACATATTAAGCCTTCAAGTGCCAACATTATTTTATTGATGAAGTAACCTTTAGCTTGTGGTAGTACTGGGAAACCACTACATGTATTTCAATGGAATTTTTCTATGTGAGAAAAGAAACAGTAAAAAGCTCAATTTTACCAGTTTCTTTTAGGTGCAAAACAGCCCGCAGACCTCTGCATAAACCATTTTCCCTTTGTCAGCATATCAGAAGGTAAATGCTCAGTGCTAAATCTTGGCACGGCGTGTATATGGAACTTCATGGCATACCTGTCAGATGTTCTGATTCATTTTTAGGACTCTGAAATATCACAGCTATAAAAGATTTAAAAGTTCAGCACAGATTCAGCCGCTCAATTCAAAGAACCGTATTCATTAACTGTTTACCTGCCCTTTGCATACCCTCCAGGCTCAAAATGGGAATTGGCATCTTAATGAGCAATGCACCAGCATTACGCTAATGAGCTGCTTGGCATATTCACCTCCATGCCACTCCGCAGTAGTTCATTCGCTTTCATGGTACACTGTGCTTAGAGAAGGCAGTGGCATTCAGCAAGCACCCCAGGCAGATGAAAGCCCCAGAGTTCATTGAACATGGCAACAGTCCCCTTCCCTTCTCTTACATCCACAAGCAAATGTATATCTACCAATGCAAAATGCTGTGTCTTGCGGTTGCTGCAGATTTCCTTGCCAATCCCTTTAATCCTCCTTTCATTTCACACCACTTCCCATCAGCTGGAGGAGTGTGGACACAGACAGGTGATCCTTGCCTTGGAAGATCTTCTTACATGTGCTGACAGCAAAGCTGCAGAACAAGTCTTTCCTGATTTCATGGTACAGATTTCAAGGCTGCTTCATGCCGGGCTGTCCAGTATACATATGATACCCCTACTCACTGATAGACCTGCTCTGAAGTCTTTATAAGAAGTGAAGCCGAACAGTGCCTAATAATGCTTTAAAAAGATGCAGATCTGCTACTGCCCCAGCTCCTTCCTCTTCAAGAACTAGGTTCTACTTACTGGAAATTTTTGGCAGACGGTCACAGGATGGTGAGTACCTACACGTTTCAGTGCTGCATTCGCTTCGCTGGGAGATGCTGTGGAATGTAAACTTCTCTAATGACAGTTTCTTCAAGCCCTTTTCAGTCTTGTCAAGTTTCTTTATTAATAGCAAAGAAGTAATCTTGCTTCTTTCAATGGCAGCAACTCTCTAGGCAACCGCTGAATTTATAAGACTACAGATGGTGCCTGCCATTTCTTTTTTTCAGCACCACACTGCATTCCTCATCTGACATGTGGAACTTGTTTGGTACCATAATGCAGCAGCTGGAGACACTTTTCTTAGAGGTAAAAGCAGTTTTGCTTGCATTTTTCTTGGCAGCATTGAATTTTGCCCACCTGCAGGCAAGATTAATTTTTTTTTTCTCTTCTGAGATAGCAGAGCTCATGATGGTGATCTGATTTGAAATATTTTGGCACTGTGCCTTTTCCTCTCTGCCACCATAAACTGATAGAGCTAAGCATCCCTCTCCTCCTAAGCAGAAAAAAATGCAGGCAAGCATCTAGATAAGTCTGTACATGGCATTTAAAGTGTTTAAATGGAAATGTTACCCTTTGGGCTGTATCTCTGGCAGATGACAATGCTAGTATTGAATTTTACCAAATTAAACAAAACCAAGCCTTTTTATTAGAAGAACTAAATGGAGCTGAACGCTACAGAGCTGGGTGCTTTGCAGCTCAGGCTGATCTTCCCTGACAGTCTCTGATGTGCCACTGACTGCACGGGAGCAGCTGGAAAATGGACAGAAACAGGAGGATCTCATGACTGAAGTTCAAAGTGCAAACATGCACAAGTCACAGGGAGGATGGTTATTTCTTAACCTCTCACAGCAAAGTCCATATATTTGGTTGATCACATGCTGCTAATTAACTGGTTTCTGGGATGTTTCTGTACTGTGTTTGTCAACAGCTGTTATTGTAGCAATCTGGGTTTGAGACTCCTGGTTTTGTAGTTTTAATTCCTCTCTTTCTTGATAGCTCTCAAAGCAGTCTGCTGGTCCAGTGTACAGCACAGTTGAAGAACATGAATAGACCTAGATCTAGACCTAGAATAAAATGGCATAAAAATACTGGCCGCTTACTCCCACCGTTGAACAGGCGTGTTTTTACCTGAGCCTGTGTAATGGGTTGTTTCCAAGGAAGAAGGCACCTCCAGTCTCAGTATGGATCTACAACTTCAGCCTTACTCCATCACCTCTTTTTAGAAATAACATTCCACTGACTCTAATGGCAACATCTCGGGGGAAGACCCAGACCACCTGGACAGTGTTTTAATTCCAGCCTAATGTAATTATGCTCTTGGAAAGCCTTTAGCATGGCTCACTTATGCGATGAATTGGCTAGACAGGTAGGACCACAGTACCATTGCTGATGCTTTAGATGATGCTTCTAGCAACTGCCCTGCTCCTGACCCTGTTGGAGTGCTCACTATCTCAAGTTTGTCAGACTTCAGCTCTGTGCTGCTTAGTAAGGATTTGCAGTTGGGGTTATTGTCCATGCTCGCTACCAGTTCTCATTGGTAAAGATACAAGGTTAGTCAGAGGTAAAGAAGCTCAAGAAGTCTTTTCAAAGTAGAGTAATAACTCCTCCTATTTGACATATTATTAAAGGTTTCTTCAGAGTTTTAATCCAGAATACATAAAAGAAATTATGCAGCCAGATAAAGGCAGATATCTGGATGCAAGCAATTCTACCTTAGTTCCTAAGTGCAGATGTTGACAGGCTGACAACTGTCCTGTGTGCAGGCAGAAGCTCCCATTTGCTACATGCATTTTGCATTAGCGCATTGCAAAAATCTGGTTCCAATACCAGCAGAGCTGTCTTTTCAAATGTGCAGTAAAAGAGAGTGGGAGCAAGCCGTATTCTCCAGCTGCAGCTCAGTCAGATATTTTCTTCACTTGTTTAGTGTACTGGCTTATTGAGATTGCTTAGGTAAAAACCAAAGCAGGCATTTTTTTGTGCAGGTCACTTGGATCCTGAAGTGAATTACAAGATCAGCTGTTCTGACAGGCCAAAAGGAATATTTTTAGTTCCACAGTTAGTAAACCAAATCAGCAGGACATGACTTTTTGTGTGCTCTCTGTGAAAACCAACTGTTCCCTAGTGCTGGAGGTGAGAGAGTACATTTTTGCTTTGGCACATGGAATGACTGAATTTCAGCCACTTCACTGTTCTAGTAGAGCTCGTTCTCGTAGGAAAACTTGGTGGGTAATCAGAAATATCTGTAAAGGCAGCTAGAACTGCTGCTTATTTGGCCCTTATCTGAAGTGTTTTTAAAAAGTAGCTGAGTAATTTGATAATGAGCTGTTGGAGATTATTATTGCTTATATAAAACATTGAACAACGTTACGGGTTTGCGGGCTGTTTGATGCTTATGTTTTGCTACAGCATCAACAGGGTCCCTGCTGAAGCACAGGCACACAGAGGCATGGCAAGGAGCTGCAGAGGTCTGGGATAACAAATCACTCTTCTCACTTTCCTCTTCTTTTCAGCAAAAAAAAGGATGAGACAGAGATATGAAGGGAGTATCAATGTGAACTAAGCCACAGAGCAAAAATAGTACAACTGGATACTCCCATTTTCCCTAGAATTCTGTAGGCAAATGGCAAAATGGCAAATATCATGTAAGATCAGCAAACTCTTCTAGTAAAGGTGCCTGACTTCATGTGAGGAGAGATTGGATTAGCATGTTGCAACTTGGAAAAGGAGTGAATGAAAGGAAGATGATAAAACTCTACAAAACTGTGCAAGTGACAGAAAAAAGCAAATATGGAAAAATTATTTACTATTTGTCACAGTTTCACTAGCTGCCTTCTAATGCTTGCATGACTTGAGCCAATCCGGGGAAGTTTTTGCCTTTTTACCACAGGATGTTGTGGATGTTAAAAGTATAAGTGGCTGCAAAAGGCAATTCATAAAGTTAATGGAAAAAAAAGATCCTTAAGGGCTGTTAAACACAGAGGTAGATACAACATCTGGCTTAGGATACTAAGATTTCTGACAGCTTAGAGGATGTATTAGGGAGAGTATCCAGGTGTGCTTGTCCTTTTTCTATACTCTTTCCTTATACATTAATTCCAGGTTTTGATCTGAATACACTTTTGGTCTTTCAGTTTCAGTATTGTTAAAAGCAACCTCTGCTGTTAAAGGAAGGGAGGAAAAGGTTCTATCATCTGATGCCTGTCAATCAGTATGTTGAAGTCTTCTTTTCATGCTTCCCTTACGTCCACAAAGTAGCAAATTCAGACAAGTAGGTGTCAATTAACTGAAGTTCCAGTGGTAACAAGCAAAGCAGGAGGAATTACCCAAATCTGGGGTCTTAATTCTTCTCAGAAAAAGTGTCATTCTCCTCCATGTGAAAAAATTCTGAAAAAGTACAACAGTGGAGGAAAGCCTCTCATTTCATAATTAAGTCATATCTTAATTTGTCAGCGCTCATCTATGCTTTTTTAACCTCTGATGCTCCCTAAAACTTTTCTGTGCTTTCAGAAGGCACACACATTTGGGTGAACAACACTTACCATTCTATCACCTCTGTCCACACAGTTTTAAGTTCACTTTTTCAAGATATTTCCATTCACATTAGTTGTCTTTCAACTTGAGCTGTACATAACAATGTAATACTGCTGGCTGAATGAAACGAAGTGCTGATTTTATAGCTGAGTATTTGGTATTGAGGATTTCCCATTGTTGCGCTACCATAAGTTTTCAGATTGCTAGATACACCTGGATAGCATGTCTATTATTTTTTATACTCAAATAAATGCAAAAATCTATATTTAGTCTTAACATTAATGTTTAAAAGATAATTTCCTTAACCATTAATACAGGCTTTGTGAATGTTGCAGATATGGGAGAGAGATGTAAACCAGAGCTGTGGGATGGTTCCCCTTAGTCCTGTTTCTGGGCTTTGGCAGAAGCCGAGTTGGGACAGCTTTAAGCTCTTTTTAATCCCTGGTCCCTTGGTCTAGCTTTCGGGGCTTTTATGGACGTCCGTCTGCTCCCCTGGGGCCGCTCTGCTCCAGCTCAGCCCGCTCCCCTGGCCCACACAGGAGCCGCAGGACAGGTTATTAACAGCTCTGTGGTCTGTCTCTGCAAAACGGCAGAGGAGGATGATACAACACTTACCATCACTACATGTATATGGCACTCTTAAGGGGAGGTTATTATAGGAACTTTCCAAAGGGACTGTTGAAAAGCTAAGCCAATTTCTCTGTTTAACAGCCCTGGCAGTCTCCCCTTGGTGAGAGGGCATAAGCCAGGTGGGTCCGCCGGCTTTGGGCAGTGGGGCAGGTTATGGCAGGTGGAGGGACGACTGCGGCGTGTGTTGCTTCAGCCTGGTGCCAAGCATAGGTGCTCTGGCTCAGGCAGGCACTGCACCAATATCATCGATGTTATTGATCTGTTTGTCTCCCAGCTATTCCCTGGCTGTGCTGCAGTGTAAATCCTTCTGGCAGGGCTTCAAGTAAGGCAATTTTTCATTCACAGGCAGTAACAGTGGTCCATGTATCCCCACACTCATTTTTGGGGGGGGGGCAGGGGTGTAAAAAAAAGTCTGGAAAGTATTCATAAATGCATATCTGCTGTTGGGATGTTGCACATGTACACTAGTCAGGTGCCTAGAGAGAGGCTGATGAAGAAACTAGAGTGTTACCATGTAGGACAGTTGCTAAATCGCTTTCCCCATTAACTACTGACATTTGAGTTAAACTAATGAGAAGCATGCCTGCTGCAATGCAGTGTACATTTATTCTTGGAGACTGCTTTTTTCACCTTATGTACTGTTTCACCAACACTCTTAGCCACCATTACAGCTGATTAATGATGTCTTTCATTAAAGGGAAACTATTACGGACAGCCTTATTTGATCTACTTTGAAACTTTTCTATTTCTGATCATCATCTTCTGTCCCTCCCTTCTCCTCCTTCTCATCTTTTCTCAGAAATGATAAGTGAGGCAAGAGATAATGCATTCACAGCCTTTGATCAACTGCTGTACATATGGCATATGATGAAAATCAGACAAAAAGCAAAGTGATATTCTCGATAAAACAGGTACTTCTACATTAATAATTTGCCATCATCTAAATTGCCATAAAAATCTCAGCTAGACTGATATAAGCCTAATGCCTTTTGCACAATAGGCAGGTTTTAAAGTACAAAGCTACATCTCTTCTCTGATACAATCTGTATTTTAATGGAACTTGCTCTGTAAGAGATGGCCTCAGGTTTTCTACAGCTAGGGTATTCAGCTGCTTGCTTTAGGCTTATCTGACCTTGCCTGTTTTATACTTAGCTTTCTGCAAGGAGTTTTCAGTAATATTAGAAGGGCAAAACACTCAGTTCTGATCTTTTCAAACAAACAAACATGCATATGTCTTCTGGATAGACCCATGGATCTACTGGATGGGGAGTGGTGGCTGTGCCCCCATCAGGGTATGTTTCCTTTTTGAAATCAAGTTACACCATTTGATTTTCTGTACAGATGTCTCACTTTATACAATGAAAAGAAAAGGTGTATTGTGGGGATATTTCCCCTTTGGTTGCAGAAGTGTCTGCAGTCCTCGGAGTTTCTCAAAACAACCAAATGGAATAGCAGGAATTCCTGGAACAGCAAAGTCAAGACACCTTCTGGGTTTTTGGCATTGGCCTATCTCTGCTGTGACAATATGCAGAGGGCATGACTTATTCCCACCTCTATCCATTGTATGTTAACCAGTCACAGAAGAGCTTTGTATGATTGGGAAGGAGGAGCAGAGTCATACTCCAGAAAGGAAAACACATGGACTGTGTAGACCAATTAGGTCTTGGGAATATTCATAAAGAACATATGATCCMGCTCATAAATTCCTTAAAAATATTCAGCCTACTGCGAAGACAGCACCCTAACACTGTGTTAGAGAGGTGAGGTAATGAAGGGTACCTCTCTTTTCTCATAGGTATGAAGTTCCAAATACTTTTGCACCATGATTTATCAGCTATGTATGACTCGCAATTTATCTACTCTATTTGCTACTGTTCAGCTCTCTGACTTCTACCACGCTGTATCCTAATATTCTTGAGCAATATCCTACTCAGTCTGAGTTTGATTTCCTTTCATCCAAACTCAAGGAAAATGAAGAGGTTTAGCAGCATGTCAGGGGATTATCTGGATTGAGAAAAAAATGAGAAAGGTAAAACACTCAAGGTTCCCGTAGATGTGAGGTCTTGCCTGAACCATCTTCTACCATAGCAGGAGGCAGCTTGCTAGGCCAAATATCCTAAAATGCCTCTCTGCAGTGGTGCCACTCAGCTAGAGATGCACTCTCTTGTGGGCCATTACCAAGGTTATATTTAGTTCCTCTACATCACCAAAACAAATAATCTCCATTAAAAAATAGGTGTAAAACCCAAGAAGTTTCTGCTGATTTATTTGTTTGTACCAACCAGTGTTGTACTTAAAACCTACACGCAACTGTTCCTATAGCACATTTTCCCAATCCTTTAAGCATCTCTTATATCTTTGTCCAATACTGAGGAGGTGGCTGTGCGCTAAGCACTCAGAAATGCTCACCAAAAAATTTTCTGATAATCATTCAGGAATACATAGGTATAGTGGGTTTTCTGGTTTGGAAAAGGAAAGCTTTTTACCCCTGGAATTGAAGCCACAGTATTGTACGTGTGAGCAGCTTCTTAAATAAGACAGAGCACAGCATATGAGGAATATAAGTGCAGAGAATGGCTTCTCAAGGACAGGAGCTGTTTGGAGCATTTCTAACCCATAAATAGTATTCCTATTACCCACCAGAACAAACGGGGCGATTACTAAATGTGGAACATTAGAAATCAAAGCAAGAAGGTGTTATGGAGCTCAGTGGACTATGGTATTAGAAATGTGCTTTAGTTAAATGGGTCTGAAGTCAGAATTTTTATTACCTTTATTCAGAGAAAGAAACAACATGATGCAAAGGGGTTTTTTTGTGATGTCCAAAGTGTATTTTTGAGTTCTTTGGGAATGTTCTCAATTCTGCAGCTCTTGAATGCTTTGTTTATATGATTTTCCCCCTCCTTAGAATGCATTTCAGCATTACAGACTCTTATGAGATGTGGACTTTGCAAAGTGTATTATAGGCACAGTAAAGGCAAGAAAAAGATCTGTGATAATATAGTGCTTTGGTTCAGTATATGGGCACAAGGTCAATAAGCAGTACATTGCTGAACATTCAGTCTGCACTGAGGTGAAAGGAGTAAGACACACATTTAAAATGAATGCTGTAGCCTAGAAATTTTCAGCAACTAGTGTATGTCCTGGTACTGATTTACCTTGGTTGCCTTTTACATTCTGTGAGGACTCCCTGCGCTGCATGGGATATATCAGCATTAGCCTTTCTTAACAGTGAGAAGGAGCACAGATTTAAAACAAAAAACCACAAAACGTAATGGGGACACCTCATTTGCAATCAGTTCAAATCACAGAGGACCTCGTAGTGCTTGAGATGTCATCTTGTCCCCCACGCTGCCATTTTCCTGGCTTATCCAGTCTTCGAAATTCCCTATATTCACTGCAGAAAGCCCATTATAAATTAGCTACAATTATGCTCAGCTCTTTTCTTGGAGATTTATCCTTCTAATTTCTAACTGTCAACTGTGGTTTTGAACACCACCTTATCTGCTCAGTGCCTGATTATTAAAGGAGTTACACAGGACTTGCAAAAACAGCAAATGGTGGTGATGACTTGAAYGTAACCTTAACACAACCTTGTTAATGCTGGGGCCAATGCCTTAATCTAAATAACTACTTATATACTCTGATTGTGGCTTATTTTGTTGCAGAGACCCTTGTCAAACACACAAGAGTTTCTGACTGTAGATCAATAGCAGTATGAGCCTAGTCTGCTCACCTTTTCTAGGTGATTAGTTTTGCACTAAAAGTCTACTGGCAGCCTGTAAGTGGCATGTGGCTGGCCAGGTTGCTCAGGTCCCATACATCTCTCTGAATTGCCTGGGTTTTGGATGGGAAGATTCTTTACTGTCTTTGGAAATTCTTACAAGTATCTCATTTTAGCTATAAGCAGTAAATTTTTTTCAGAAACAAAAAAAAAAGGTGTTCAAATCAGTTATGGTGAGCAATAAATAAAGAAATAAGGTTTACTCAGGGTTTCAGATTGAAAGAAAAAGCTTTGCAATTAAATATTTTATATTTTTTAAAGTTTTACCCTCTTCTTTTTTCTTAGTGTATCAAAATGGAACGGGTAGCATTTCATCACTTCTGTCTGTGGGAATAATGTGTGCCTTTCCCTTCCACTTCTTCCTTTTTCTTCCCTCGCTCCCTTCGTTTTGGAAACTGTTATGCTCCAGGTATACTTGTGGGCACTCTTATAAAGTCCAATAATACATTTCAAAATGTTATACTCTTGGAAAATTTAAAACTATAGGCAGTTCTAAAAAGCTGGAGAGGCAGAAAAAATGAAGTAAATTTCAATCTAAAAAACTCATAGATTTCACTTCTGCTATTAAAAAGTTTCACAAAGGAATAAAGAAAAGAGGGAAAGAGTATGAAAGGGGAATTATTGCTACTGTTATTTCAGAATTTAATGTTAGTATTTTGTTTTATTATTAAAAAAATCAGATGGGAGATTTTAATGAAAATTTCATTTTCATTTTAGATGCTTTTCCTCAAAATCATGAGAAATGTCTCCTGCATCTGGCTTCAGAATTTAAATACCTATACACATGGTAAGTGTCCCATGAAGTGATTCATGCTGCCTGTTTTAGGATGAGGTGACTCTGCCTTGAGAGATGCCTATATATCTCCTTCCGCCATTAGGAGAGTAGCCTAGAAAACTAGTTTAGACAAGACAGTTATGTTTTAGAGGGCTGAAGTTACGGTTTCCCACCTCTCTTTCCTTTTGAAATCTGCAGTGGACATCCCAATGCATTTGTAGGTACTGAAATCACTGTGATGATCTGCCCCTTAGTCACTAGACTGCAAATTCTTGAGGCATGAAGAATTTACGTGTGTGTGTTTAAAGCACTGAGCATAATAGGACCATGATTATGGTTAGGTATAATACAAGACACTATTACACAAACTTCAGTAGTTATTGTTTTGTATTGTTTTGCACACAACATTTTGTACAGATTATGAAGCTGCTAAGTCCATTGAACTGGAGTATCATGGACAGTTACTAAGATAAACAAATGGCTGGGATTCCCTCCCTGAATCAAAAATCTCTTTCTGTTTGGTTTTCTGCTGAGTATTATCTATAGCTGYCCTGGGATCCATGACCCGTTTTCAGTACCACATTGTGCAAGAAGGGGTGTGTTTGCCCCACGCCCATGGTGAGTGGACAACCCCAGCCAGCAAGTCCTTCACACTTTCTCCTGCAATGTGCCGAAAGGCTCTGCTGAATCTGCAGCAGAAGCCGCAGCAGTGCTACACCCTGCGGGTAGCTGGCGTGGGCATTGCCCACGGCTCTGCGAAAGGGCACAGAAAAACACTTTATAATCACATTTTCTCTTCTTTGTGTCTACTCTCACTCTTTTGCTTTGCTACTTTGGTTCAAATGTTTTGTTTTTTTCAGGGGAGGAGATCTTCGCATGTTTTCTCTACAAGTGAACACAGCACCTGCTCTACCTGCTTTTGTCCAAAATTGATGAGCTTGAGGCAAAATTTTGGCCCCCCTGGGCCAAAATGTCACCCTCCCAAAAAAGAAGGAGTGACTATTCACGGACCTGAACTCAAGAAGCTAAAGGTTGGATCTGAGCTTCCAAAATCGAGCAGGAACAGGTTATTCATAGCTACTTCCACTTGTACTCTCAGCTTCAGAGGAGGTCACTAATAATAAGACTACAATTGGATAGAAAGGTGAAAGTTTGCAAGGTGCAGGCAATATTTTACAGTATCCCAAATGTTATGCTCATAAGAGCAGGCAGAACATAATGTTAATCTTTTATCCCAGGTTTCTGAGAACGCAGGTGAAAACAAAGGGTTGGAGGCAAAAAGCAATTTCAGCTTTGAAAATGCCTACATTTCTGGCTCTGGTTTGTATTGTTCTGTGCTTCTGTATTTATTTTAGCTTATTAATTTTACCATATTAAATAATTCCAAAGTGTTCATGTGGTGTTGCTATATGTTTTAGATAAGACAGAACACAAACCGTTTGGCATTTGTGAAGCTGAAAATAATAAATACGTCGTATTTCTTTTGTGATGGTTCACATTTAATATTACAATCCTGATAGTGAGCCTGGTTTTGGAAGGCTACGTTACTATAGATTGACCTATAGCTGTGAGGCACATGACTCAGTGAGAGCTGCACCAGACCAGCAGCTCCTGAGCCTGTCTCTTCCTTCTCTCCCAATGGTATATCTACCATCTCATTTACTTTTTGACCCTTCAGCATACCTATTATAGATCATAGTAACATACTGTCCATGATATTTCATGCATCTGCTGGAATTTCTCGGCTGGAAGTTGTAGTTGGCTTCCAGAAGACTTCATAGTGACTGATTTGAGTTTATACCTTTCTCGGAAGAGTGTCATTAATATATCCAGCCAGTTAAAGCAGCTCCTATTGGTGACTCTAGTAAAGAAATAACATTCTGTGAGTAACCAAAAATAGAAATTAAAAAAAGTTTGATTTGTAGCACATTAACTCCCCAGTTACATTGGAAAGCATTGGTAGCTCTACAACATAATTAATGTTTCCTAGGATTGGAGGATAGTAGGACAGTTTAGGTTGGAAGGGACTGCAAGGGGTCTCCAGTGCAACCTCCTGCCCAAAGCTGGGCAGCTGTGAGATCAGACCAGGTTGCTCAGGACTTTGTCTAGTCGGGTCCTCAAAGCCTGCAAGGATGGGGACTTCACAGCCTCTCTGGACAGCCTACTCCACTGCTTGACTGTCTTCATGGGGAAAAAAATTACAGTCCTTTGCTATTATCTCAGTCACATTTATCAGCTACCACTTCTGCAGCTTGAACACACTTATTCTAAAAATTTTGTCGAAACAATTTCTTTGAAAATAATATATGGAAGCACTAGGACGTTTTGCAGTGTGTACCCGTTTAAATCAAAACCATCAAGGAAAAAAATTGCAATTGAATGCATTTTGGTTTGGGATTACTATCGTTGAAAGAGATCAGAGTTACATTCTGAATTTTTTATATATATATATACACACACAGACACATGTATGCTTTGTTTTTCCATGACATATCAGTTTTAGACATTACATGATATGACATTTATACAGACCTGCTACTGAGTATAATGAAATAAAATAATACAAAACTGTAACTGTATAATGAGCAGGTAAAAATGTCTGTATTTTGAAATAAATGCTGTATTTTGCAGTTGGAATCAACATTTTTCCTAAATATCATTTAGGAAATTATATTTCCTAAATATCATTTTCAAGGTAAGAAGTTTACTGTTATAGCAATGTTTCCAAAGGATTCTTTTCTACTGATAACGGAAAAAAAAAAATCCAAATTTCTCTTAAACAAACTTACCCAGTTTGACCAGACCTAACCCTAAATTCTACCTGCCAATGCTTTCGAAAGTGTTGATTTGGAAGATCAGAGTAACCAACAGAAAAGACCTCAGTTTTCTGGAAAAGTAGCGTGAATATTACCGATCTTGACCTCTGTCCCATCTTGAGACAAGATTTCACTTTATACCTTTCACTACTTGGGTCTATTTAGCATGTTGAAAATAATTTTCTTGGCATTATTAATATTCCCTTTACTTTTGTATGATCAGTAAATTGTCATATAAGCTTTATTTGAGTGTTTGACATGCAGTTTGCATATATAACTATATATATTTATGCTCTTCAAAGGAGCAAAATATACAGTAAACTTTTTAGGCTGTGGCACAACACAGATAAAGCTAAAGGTCTCAGATCAAATCCTCAGTGGGCACAAATAAATGTCATTTCATTTACTTCAGTGGAGGTACTCCAGTATGTGCCAGTGAGGATCAGGAATATGAAAGAAAAGCATTGCAAGAGCCATGAAGAAAACAAAAGCATTGAAATATTCTAATATACTGTGATTGTGTGTGGATCCCCAGAGAGGTGCATTCTGGAAATACACAAGGAACAGCAATTACAGTGTGGATAAAGAAAGACAATGAAACAATCTCATTTGAGATTCATGGGGTCAGAAAACAGAAATTGCCTGGCTTATATTTTCCCCCTTTGAAAACCACATATGTTAACAAGGGAGGGAGAGCGCAGCACTAAAAGCAGAAGAATTTGCTGCATCGCATGTAAAAGCTTTTAGAAGGGAATATTTTCGGGTGCTTAAGAAAACAACAATGCAGAGTTAATTCTGCAAATGGCGTTAGCCACAAGTTTGAAGAGCTGAGGTGAAACCTGAAGTGAAGCTGAATATTTACAACTTCACTCTGTCTTAATCCTAATGCTGCAGCATGAATACATTTTCATAATCTCTGTGCTTGTGAGTCATCCTGGTGTCCTTTGCAGCACAAATTCACACTGGGCTGTGTAATTATTTTTAGAAAATGGGAACTTTGTCATCTTTGCCATGCGGAGGGATCGGGTGATGCAACTGGATCCCCATTGCTTTCCTGAACTTGTGACAATGAGGAACAAGTTCATACCAGTGATTATTCATGAGCTTTTTCATAATCAGGATGTGTATATGTAGATACAGGGCTGCTGGGAACKGTTTCAATTAGAGCTCTGTGTGCTTGGGACTAGCGATGCCTGCTTCAGGCTTTACAAGCCAGTGAAAATAACCTTCCAAATACGGTATCTCAGACCTGAAAAGCCTGAGGGGATGAAGAAAGGATCTGGCAAAAGGAGAGAAATATTCTGCATGATTAAATGCTTTCTTCCCCGACAAAAAAGTGTGGGCCTGACAAAAAGTACTTGAGATTACTGGACAGCTAAGGGGTTGCGTAATGAGATATGGAGACCTTCACCTTTGGGTCACCTGTGACATGAAGTCATTATCATCTGTCAGCTGTTTAGTGGTCTGTGTGAAATGAATGTTGTCCTCTGTTCCCTGTGAGAAACATGTACATCACACAACAGCAGCCAGCCGAAAAGGCACGCATTGGCATATTTGCAAGGATGGCAGGAGCACTAAGATCTCCTGTAGTGTTGAGGTTGAACTGACTCCCCTCATTCATGGTTGTTTCTCTTGTGCATGGTTCCAGCTTTTACTTGAGGTTAACCTTGATAGTAGGATTATTTCTGCTGTTTTTCTCCCCCCCCACCCCATCTCGTCAATGACTATTTAATATAAAACATATAAAGAAGGTTGTGAGTTGGAACCACCTCCCTTGCAGAAGAAGGTCCAATAGAACAGTCCTTCTGGTTCAGACCTGAAGCCTGTCTAACGCAGCTCCCTGTTCTGAGTCAATGTTCAGGGAAGAGCATGATAAAGAAGATTAATGTGGAAATATCCTTCTACTGATATGCATCTTCCCCCAGCCATCAGTGATTTGAAGACTTTCTGAGCAAGATGAAATTGTCCCTGCCTTTGTACTGAATAGCTCCTGATGGACCTATCGTCCGTGAATTGGTCTAATCCTTTCTGGAACACATTTGTATTTTTGCTCTCTGCAGCATGATAGCAAAGAGTATAGAGTGCCGGGCTCCTTTGTGCCCATTACCTTCTCTTTCCAGCTCCATCAATTTTCCACGCCTGTTTCAGGAGTCATGGCCTCAGCTGGAGAACCAAACGTCCTGGCTGAATCACAGCCTGATGGTCTGGGCACTTCCCAGGGACATTTCTGGACATGTCTGGACATCTCCCAGGGAAATGGAAAAAGTAGGTTTTCCAATAGCTGCGAGGGGCTTACAACCCCAGACTTCCCACTTCTTGTGTGCATGCTTTAACCCTTGCTTATTACATGGAATGAGAGAACTGGTTTTCTGCATAGCAGGTGACCATTCTCTGGGCAGTCTAAAGCAAGGAGTGGGAGAGCCAGGGCACCTGGTTTTATTCTGGTTGTTACACAGATGAGGCAGTGGAGGTCTAGCAAGGCTGATCCACCCAGGCTGAGACCAAGAAAGTGTGTCTACACTGGGAAATGCACCCAGCAACCTCCTTCCCATGCCTTGCCTTTGACCTGTCCCTTTGCACAGTGAACTTACTGAGGACAAAAGCTGTGGCTGATTTCCCAGTATGGAGAACAAAAGGGGAGCAAAGGGAACTGAGGCACCCTGTGCCTGGTTTCCCTGCTTGTGCAATGCTGTCCAGTTAGCTTGGGTTTTAAAGCAATCCAGTAAGAAACACTAGCTGTTTGTTGTGATACCGTCTCTGACAAAGCCTCAAGTTGGATTTGTGCAGTGACATCAAATTATTTTTGCCTATAGATTTGCTATTCATTGTAATTTGTCCATTGGTTAAACTGGACCTTTGTACTGTTCAATAATTACAGTATGACTATGAACAATATATCCAGACTCCTAAAAATGTAAAAGGACCTCTGACCACTATCTCTTTCTTTCTGTAGAGTGTCAAAAATAACGCCTCATCCCCAAGAAATAAGGGGGTGGGGGAGGAAGAACAAGATCCCAGAAAGCACTTCAAGGYACAGCTCTTCTCTATGATGAATATTGCCCTGTACTGTTTGCAAGCACTGAAAACTTGTCACACAACAACTTCCAGCCTGCCCAGAGAGTAAATTAATTGATTGATTGAACAGATCTAGATAAAAAATAAGAAATCAAAAGCACACTCCATAAAATCACAAGTCCATAAACTCCACTACAGTGGAACTCCCCTGTAATGAAAGGTAAAACTCTGCAGGACTTCTCATGTTCCCTCCTTATTTAGTACAGTGCTTGGGTTTTATACTGCTCCTGATAAATGAAAGCCGTCATATTGTTGCCATTGACTACAACTTGGTAAGGACATTCCAAAGGAGTAACCTTACGGGTTACTGCATAAACATGGATTTGATGTATAGAGCCCCTGACCGCGACAGTGTGTTGCTGAAGATGTTTTTAGGATGTCCTACAAATATTTCTGAGGCAGATACAACAGTGCTTTACACACTGACTCATTATGCTGTGTCTTGATTCAGTGCCGCTGGGAAATGTAGACACATCTATCCTCTGACATATTTAAGAGGTAACTTCTAGTGAAAGCAGGCATCTAAATGTCTTTGAGCATTGATGTCTAGAGCATTAATGAAACTAATAGTAATGCTTACAATCAGTGATACTATTTTCTTATGCAATAAAGAAAAAAAGAACTAAACCAAGTGAGTGGACAAAACTACAAAATTTTGACCCAGTTCTATAATTTCTACAACTTTTAATGGTTTTTTTTGCTTGAAGCTGTCTTTGCTGACAGCATTATTAGTATAAGGCACTGTGAATAAAAWCATTGTTGCATCATGAAGTCAAAAGTATCCACCAAGAGAAAGCATTACAGAGAATTCCAGTATTTTTCACCTTGAGGTTTTGCTCTGCTGTGTGAACCCCAGAGATTTTCGTCTGAATGAATATTTTGAGAATTGCCTATTTCTAAATTTGCCAATTATGCTTGTAGGAGCTGAACATTTTCTGACTTAAATTATATATTTTCTTCAGATAAAGGAAATCCTACTTCTCATAAATATTTCATTAGAAAAATGAAAACATGTGAGCTTGTCTTACAGATAAGATGTCAAGGTTTTAGGAAAAAAAATTGCCAGGAAGAAGTTGAATTTCAGAAAGAAAACCAATGAAGAAATTCAGAGTAAACTAACTTACTTTAAGGTTAAAAAAAAGTACATTTTATGCACATTTATATACTTAAAGAGTTTGTGGAATTCCCATAATTATATATGCAAATAACCAATTATTAGAAACTGCCAATGTTAATGTGGTGAGTGGTTGAAAACACGCATACACATTTTAGCATAACAGTATGCTGAAATCCATATGCAGATTGATATTTATTTTTCTATTTGCTAATTTGCAAATAACGGTTTATCACTACTACTATATGAATATATATGTGTGTGTGTGCATAGGTTACACTATCCAATACTATATTTTGAAGTATACTTAGTTTACAATTACATGCAGTGAAAAATAAGTTTGAACTGTTTAAATTTAAATTCAAATACACAGATAAAAATTCAAATTACAGCAACTGTTTGGAATTGTTGATCTTTCTTAACACATTACCATTGCTGGTAATGGGATGCACTTTGTGAAATTTCAACTTTCTGAGTCAAGGGGTTAACATTTAATCAATAGTTCTCACTGTTATGGGCTCTACTGGGAAATACTAGGTTGTGATATACGCTATGCATCATGAAGCAGGAGTTAGAGCTTGGTAGAAAAATAATCTGATTGCAGAGTTTCATTGACAGCGCTCTACTCATACATTTTCTATACTTCATTATTTTCCATAAAGTCCACATAAAATTGCCATGGTCTTTTCCATTATAGTGTCTAAAAGATGTCACATACCAGATTGTTATTGTGTTCTCAAATGTTTTTCCATGCTCCTGTGAAAACCCATGCCTGGTTCCCATTGGGAGTTACCGAGGCGTGTTAATAAATTGGAGTGTAATGAACTGGTGCTCATTTTTTCCAGTTAAAGCAGAGGTATGGGGGTTGCTTCCTCACATAACTGGCAAAACCGTGTGTGCACGTCGTATTAAAATATAAAGACTGATCAGAACAAAAATCCTTAATCTAAATATTCCAAAGCCTTGACAAATTTTAAATCCAGGGTCATAAATTAGTAGATTTTAAAACCAGAAAGGACAGCTGTGATTATTTAATGTGGGAAAAGTGAGAGGTGACAGTGGTAAGATGATCCTTATTAATAAGAACAACTAGCCTGTTTTCTGAATTGGATACCAAGGGGTCCTTCCTGAGACATGTCATGTGGCCTTGGCTCTACAGAAGAGAACGAGGCCTCACAAGCCTACATACGACCAGCCTGAAGATCGGACAACATCTGGACTACAGCCTGATCTCATGGGCAGATGCAGTGGGACAGACTTCAGAGCTTTGTCAAGCCATACGTGCTTCTGCATGCCCTGCTGAGCAAGGCATGGCCATGGCAGGGAGTTCTGCTGAAAAATACTCAAGGACTTCCAACAGTTTCTGTGAAAGAGCAGATCTTTCTTAAACATATTATCTTCAGTTAAAATTTCATGGTAACATGTATCCCTTTTTTCTTCTGTCTGAAGGATATTAACATCTCCGTGCTGCTTCTCAGGACTAATTTTCATGTTTTGCGTGCAAGTCTGATGTTTTTCTAAGAGCACACATTTTCCTATTGGCTCCATCACATCCATGTGCCCACAGGAGTCAGCAGGAGACCTTCTCACTGCCTTGGCTTGGCCCTTGTGGAAGGGGAATACCTGAAAGTCTCCATGCACTACGAGGGTTTGCTGACCACTGTGGACAGTGAATGGAGATTACAGGCAGTCCCATCTTCCTAGATGATAATGGCAGGTAGTGGTTGTCCAGGAGAAGTTTTATTTCAGCACTTTGTTTGGAGACAGCTGTTATACGAGAGTACTAAGCAGACAGAGGCACAAGATGGAATCCTATTTTTCTATTGTTAGGATCCGTGCTCAAAATTTTTGCTCTCTCTAAGCTGTACTTCAAGCAGAGAATATCCCATCGGCAGCTCCATATGTGTTTCTTTTCATGCTAAAGCTGTTTTACCCTGGGGTTTTGTAGGTAAAATGATAACACAGAAGAATTGTGTGTTATCTTTAATTACAAACATGCTTGCTATTCCCCTCACAATCTTGGAAGAACAGTCAACTAAAAGAGAAAACAGATCACTCTTTCAGTATGTTTGTCACAATTTTTATACTGCAAAGAGCAATGACAACTTGCGATGTATCTGTTTACAGGGAGGTATTACATGGCAACTGTTTAGTATACATGTCACTAAAACTAGCCATCTAACTTGAAGGAATCATTATTTTGCTACATAGCTTAAAGGCGACCAGTCCCTATAAATCACTCATGCACTATGTGTGTATACGCTTTTTTTTACTGCCTGTTTGGGGGGAATTTATAGAGTAGTTCTCCAATAAATAACTTAATTACTGAAATGTAACGGCTGCAAATGTGTTGCAGTGTAGCAGTGCCGTTCCAAAATGAGGCTACATCTTCCTTACAAGAACAATATATGCTTGAAAAAATATTGTATTATTAGGATGCCTGGAAATGAGCTGCTAAGGAATACAGCAAATTTCTTGTTTTCATACAATCCTTTATTTTTCACCATAACCTTACATTACCCACTTTCATTCTCCTCCATTAAACTATGGGCTGCAGGTAGCAGAAAGGGGATGCAAACGGAGAAGAGTCTCTATCCTGTCACTGTTTAATGTGTATTTTTGGCAGTGTTCTCCTGACCCAGGGAGTGTGAGACTCTTAAAAAATCAAACCAAACCAGACTGCATGTGGGATGACTTGACATAACAACGTATGGTACACAAAACAGCTTGGAAGTAAGGAAAAAACAGTGCCACTTTTGGACAGCTCTGCTGTTCTCACCTCCATACAGCTCTGCTTCAATTGAGAGCTTATACACATGCCCACCTTCCTCCCCCCATTTTAGTGCTAGCATTAATAAGTATGAATTAAATTTTATTTCAGTTAGCTAGAGGTGCCTGGTTTCCTGTAGACTCAGGTCACATTCATAGGCTATGGATGATGGCTGCAAATGATTTGTGGCACTGAAATATCTTAGTCTGTGAATGCTTAAGTGCGTAGCATAAAATTCATGGAGTAAAAAGTAACCGTATTTTCTTTACTGAGTTCATACTGAACCGTTTCCCAATCAGTTAATGCTTCATATTGCTTGTCATGTGACATACATATTTGACAAGTCTGAGCGATAAATCCAATGAACGTAGCTAAATGGCGTGTCAGAGCTGGGAGCGTGGGCTCAGTTCTGGTGCAGCTAGCTCAGCATCCTCTCCTGCCAAGGCAAAGCCATGGTGTATTGCATCTTAATGCATCAGGCAAAGTCCAATGACAAAGCTCCCTTTGACTTTGATGATGTGGAATTGGGATATGAAACACCAATGCCCTGATTGCCTCTCCATAAGCATTAAAAATCTCACTGAACTGTCTCTGATGTTTCTCTCTGGCCTTGTAGTCACCTTTCTCCTTGTCATTGCTGTTTGTACAGAGGGCGTTGCTTCTGGTTGTTTCCCCTGACCTCAGAAAGGCTTTCTTGCTCAGTAACTTACTCCGAGTACAGAGCACAGAATAAAATCTCACAACAGAATATGATCCTCACATCTCGCACCTTATGACATGTCCAGCAAGACACAAACCACGGAAAAATTTGGCCCTGTTTGACAAAAAAGAAGTTGTCATCTGAACATTGTATCCAGCACTAGTGACAATTCATTGGTATTGCTTTCTGAATAGAGTAAGACAAAGCAAAAGAAAACAAGCAGATTCATGTGATAAAGATTCAGTACAAGGTAGTAATTTACTTCGGCTGCTGACTATATTCAACTTGATTTAAATATCTTAATATTTAATTATCTACATTCGTCTTACTGAAACGCACACAAAGGAACATCTTCAAAGAAATTAGCTTTGAACATTATTTACAGACAAGGTGACAGCTGTCTAATTCATTCTCTTGTGCCAAGGGAGAACAGCAAAGTGATGTAAAAAGGTTTTGAACTGTATTATTTAATTCACATAATAAATTTCAAGTAGAGTCATGTGGTAGGATTCTATGTGGTTCACTGCCTTTCTGCGGATTGTCTCATTAGATGTTTGCACATCTACGTCTGGCCCACCTAAATAATTTCTCTAGTTGTCTTGAAAAAAACTTGCAATAGCAAAATACTCTGTTTTTCCAACAGTGTGTATTCCTCCTGTGTGTGTGTGCATATGCAGCATGAAACACTCTCAAAAGCACAATACTGTTTTGAAGGCCTTAAGGCAGAGGAATGTTAACGTAGTTGCTTTCAGTGCTGATTGTATACTCTACACTGAGCAAGTTCTGTTCTGCCCCGAGTTGCTTATTGACCACAGCTTGATGGYAAATGGCAGGAAAACAATACTGCAGGTGGGTAGATAGAAAGAACTCTCGAGGGTCTGTCCAGTCATGATGGGATGCAAACATTATTTGTAGTGAAAAAACAGACCACTTTTGGCTTTGAGTCTCCGCATAAAAAAGAGTTGGGAGTGCTGTGCTCTGCAATTTCTATAATCCTTTTAGCACTGAGCTGTGTAATGCTGGTCTTTCATTAAAATACTCCTGAGGATAAGGAAGAATGGATATTCTCCTGATCTTACCAAACTTAGCATTTTGGAGAGAAGAATTCAAACTTTAACATCAAATAGCTGGTGTGTCAGTCCAGAGCACAGTAAGTGAAAAGAGGACTGAAAAGCTGAGATGTAAAAAGGTTAAAAACTATGTTTCAGCAATAGGCTTTGCAGAAACTGGTTGCTCTGATGTAGATTAAGCTGTACACTGACCTTTCAAAGAATAAGCATTTTTCTCAACTGTCACTGTATCAATGCACAAAACAAGCAATATCATTAGGGAAGGCACCCAGGCTGGCAGACTTTGAAGAGATTATGTCGATGAGTCATGACCCACCCATTCAACAAATAAAGCGAAGTTTAAAGCATTTCTCTCTTAAAAAAAAAAAATCTTGGACACAAAATCTGGGTTTATTTAGAGCTAGTGTACTCAAAAATATTTTTCCCCAAAAAAAGGGCTAAAATCAGCTGCTGTGAACCCCTCCAATCTTTTGCACCTATATATGTTTCATACTCAATGGGAGACAGCTTTCTTAGCCAATGAAAATTATGATGATTTCAGACATTTTTCACTTTGCATTTGGCAAATGATACTGGAGAAGTACCCTCTGCAAAACAGCTAGCTTGTTAGGACACAGACAAGGACTTGAATCTGGAACTTTCTTTTAAGTAGATATCAAGTGTTTAAGAGATTTCTTGGGAAATGTTTTGTTGTACTTCACAAACTTTTCAAGCATATTAGTGAACCAACAATGGCTGAAAAAATATTTTATCAGAGTAATTTCTCACCAGCTCTGTGTGCACATGTTGGAATCAAAGCCTGACCTTAGGCAGGAGCTCAAGAGCTGATCTTGGCAGGTAGGTCTACAGCAAAGTTTTTGTAAACTCCACCAAGTACATCAACTCAGCTGTATCCAAAGTGGTGGTTTATCATTCATGTGAGAGAGCCATGCCCAATCATTCTTAGCACTTGTTAAGTTGAGCCATTCTGGGATATTTTCACTGTTCTTTACAGAAAAATGTGACTGCTCTTTTGACTCCCCAGCAGAAATTGTGACACCAGGAAAGTATGAATGCACAAAGGTTTAGGCTGTGCCAAATTGGTGAATTATTTCTTCATTGTGAGCTGCAGTCAGTTATGTACACCTCAGATGAACTAGTTGCTCAGGCTGAAAGTGTTTCCACCCTGCAGGAGTAAACTTACATGGCAATGGGTGTAATGAATGCACTGCTTTTTAGGCACAATGCCAATATGGATTTAATCTAACTACGCTGGCCAATAAATGAGGAGATGGTGGCACAAATTTCAACACTGAAATACTGAGCAAGCCTGCCAGAGAGCACAAGCTCTTACTTGAGGAGCTGGACTGTGTAAACACATCTTTGCTGCACCAGAACACAAACTACCAAGATAAAAACTAGATTTGGTATATTTATTCATGTTGCAGTCAGAACAGACATTGCTCTAAGCGCGTGGGTTTGGTGTGTGAACCATTGCTAGCTGGAGGGATCTAATTCAGGGTTGAACTTCTGGGTAAATACAGCAGTCAAGCAAAGCCTCAGACTGGAAGAGCAGCAAACCACAGGCAATTGAAGCCTTTTCTTCCATGCCTCTTACGCAACTGGGGAGAAATGGTCAATATCCGGCTCTCTACCAACAGTCTTTGCAAACAAGACAGATATTTCCACTCATAAAAAGCACAAATAAGCAGAAAAAAAAAAAAGGACTTCCCTTATCTAACCCCTTCATCTGTGCGTGAAACTCAAGATCAGACTAATCCCTAGCTGATCACAGCTCACCGAACTACTTCACATATGTCAATCAAGGTTATGTAAGCTACGAAGTGCAGGCTGATGGGAGGAATTTTACACGCTCGACTCAATCTCTTTGAAAAGTATCATTGATCTGGGTGATGCTAGCATCAGCCTTTGTGCTACCAAGTTTGAAAAGAGCAGTAAGAAAAGGGAAGGTGGGAAGAGAGGCCATGGCTGTGCAGGCTTCAGCTTCAGCTACTGCAATGAAGCCAAAGAGGCAAAGGAGTGATACAGGAAGACACCAGTTGTGTCTTTCTGCTAATCACTCTTCACCCATTCAGTGTGACTGAGAGACCAGGTGCTCTTCACTGAACCAAGGCCAGCTTTATCAATGTACTAACATCGCAGTAAGATGGATAGAAATGTTCTCCTGTTCTAATTCTGTGCCCCCTTAGGTCACTCTGTTCTGTAGACAAGGGCTTTTTCTGATGAAGCCTATGAGAAAATTATTTTTCAAGTTCAATTACATGCATAGCTATCGATGACACAGGCTTAACATGAGAAAATTTTTTGTAACATAGGTGAATATTTAGAACTAAGATGTCTGGACCCTTAATAGCCATAACTTGCCGCAAAGCAGAAAAATACAGCTGAATACATATGTATAAATCCTTCCTGTACACGTGGTTGACATTTGAAGGTCTGCAAAGTTTCATAATGAATCTGGAGATCACTGGTCACAGAACAGAAGCTCATGGCCTTGACTATTACGTTTCTCTTCAGTTAAGAGGGGGTTATAGCACCGCTGTCGTGTCCTCAGGAGCTCTGTTCATGGTGGAACTCTTCTCGTTCACATGGACTAGTGCTACTCATGATGACATCCCATTTTCTGCCTGCTCACTGGCTTTGAAGTAAATGTGTCATCAAATTATGTGCATAATAATGCTTTTATGTCTATTATATATACATACATATTATTTTATTGATTTTGTACAATACTTGCCACACGACATTTTAATGTGGACTGTTGTTAAGCCACATTTATTTCCAGTTGTTAAGAAATTCTAAGCTTGTGATAGGTCCATAATCTCTGTCTTCACTAAGTGCAAAGGTCCATTATTCATATTCCCACACACAATGTTGTCTTTCGTCTTTTCTTGTCTTTGATTTTTAAGGGAGACACAAATGAAAGCAGGATGTGCTATTTCATTCTGACATTTAAGCCTTCCTAATAGTCCATCTTGCATAAAGACAGTAACAGCATTCACTTTCTCCTGGACCACCTCTTTCACGCTCCCTATTTGCTTAATTGCCATTGCCTCACAACAACATGCAAGGCAAGAGACTTTCCTTCACATTTCTCTTGGTGTAATGTTAGTCTCACTGTGTTTTGCTGCTTTTTGTGCCCCTATCACTAAGTCTGAATTAAATCCGGACTTCACGCTGCACAGTCCTTGCCTACTTTGCTGCAGAAATCTGAACATCTGAATCTGCATCCTGAGGTGACTGAAAAGAACCTCTGCCAGGAGCTGTCACCAAACTAAGTTTCATCAGTTCAGATAGCCCAGAGTACTAGAAAAGGCCTTTCACAGGTCTGATTGTTATTGCATTTAGACTCATTTCTGTTTCCAAACAGTTTCACCCATGTAGAGGTTCACTGCTCACCCCTGTCCTTGTAGTCCATCAGTCTGAAGTTTTGTCCTTCTGGACTATGTGGTCCAATACATGAAGACTTGCTCATCATATTATACGCGAGAGTTGCTGGAGGGTTTTCAGAACTATGACACTTAAGGAAAAGACTGGTTTGCACTCTGCTGAGGTTAATAGCTTTGCAGAACTCATAAAAGCATTCACAATTGTTCTTGACTGAATCATCATAACAGCAAGCAGGTGCTTATATATAATCATACCTTTTGGGAACTGTCTCAGATCATTTGTCTGCCTCAAAGGATGTTCCTCACAGCTATTCATCTGAAAGGCATAAAATGACTCAAATTGGCCACTTGGCTTTCAATTCTACCAGAAACAGTGTACAATTCAGGATTACTTTGTTGTTTACACATCTTAAGCAAGAGACATGGAAATGGCACTTTTATATGTCAGAAGTGGTTTCTTTTCTGTTAATGAGTAAAAAGTCCCTCTACTTTTCCACCCTTTTTTGCAAAGACTATTATGTGAATTTGATTTGTTTCATGAGATATGTTGGACTGAAAGGGTATAAATGTGCTTTCTGGCCACTAATGCTTTTCAACTGACTTCAGGCACTTTAACATATAGTGCATTACTAGTAAACAGTCCCATACAAAGAGAAGCCAATGAGCCTTTAACACATACAGTGATATTTTTAAAAACAACAGAAAATGTTAACTTTGTTGCACAATTTTAACATAAAAGAGCTCATCCTTTCCTTTAAATGGCAAGTGAGGAATAATTAAATATTTCTCTTTCAACTGTCCAGATAATCTCACTTTCTTATACTGCCTCTGGACTTATATCTCAGTGGTTTAAATTCTTAAAATCAGTATTTCAACAAATTTTTTTTCAGAGAATACCAGGCTAACCGCTTTTGAATATTTTTAGAGCAGTTCATGAARAAGACCCCCCACAATTCCACAACTGCTTCTTTTTTCACAACATAGTTTGGCTAGTTTTCTCCTGCTATATTAAAGATGTACAATGTGGTGGAAGAAAGACTAGGACCTGATTGATGCTGTTTCCTGCTCTTTGCATAGTCAAAGTGTAAAGGGAATGTAAGATCAGTGTACGATACTACCAACAGGAGTGTAACAGCTTTACAACTGCTTTGCAGTTTGTTTTGCACAAGCCAATGGTCACAGCACACCCTGGTAGACCAGGTCCCCGCAGTCCTCTGAGCAGCCTGCCCTACTGCATCTCTTCCTTCAGATATTGAAACAGTAAAATAGTTTGCTAATGTAAAAAAAAAAATGACAGGAACAAAATGGAAAGAATGTATGATGTCCTCCTGCCAATGGATCATTTTTATTGTTGGGGTTTTTTTTACATTTATTCCTTTGCCCTTAATACCTTAATACCATTACCTTGCAGCAAAGAATCAAACTGTCGAAAGAAAAGCTTCCAGAACTTGTTTCCAAGTCTCCAGAAGAGGCTGAACAGTCATCAAGAAAATGTCTTGGTTTCTTTATGACTTCTCTTTTTGCTTTGGGATCATAGCTTCATTTCAAAGTGCATTTATAAAGTTATATTTGAAATCTCAGTGAAATATCTGGGAGGGCCCTTTGATGTCAATGAATTGCATGTGAGACCTAACAAGTACTATGTGCCTTGTTTTGGTCAAGCTGTACAATGGGTAAACCATTGATTTAACAGCTGAAGTAAGATTTGCATGATTAATTATGGAAATTATTCTGAACTGTTTAAAATCAAATGTAGATTATCTTTGTTATATTAAATCAGTAATACCAGTCTGGTAATTCAGTGTTTTGTTTTGTTTTGTTTTGTTTTGTTTTTTTTTCTTTTGCAGATATGTGCAGTCGAAGGCAGATTTCACACTTTGAAAGTAGAAAGCTTTTGTTATAACAACTTTTCTCAGTGGAAGTAATTGCCTTTGGAAGGTGAGATATTCTTGTGTCTCTCCACGGATTAATTCTCTTGGATCTTATCTGCAGTGGCAAAAAATGGAATCTGTGTCTCCTTTGCTGTAATTTAGGCATGCTCAAGCATTATTACCACTCTCTTTTCTAATCCTTTAAGGGTAGATTACCAGGTGGTAAGGAGACACTAACCTCATTTGCATTAGGTTTCATTCAGTACTGSTATTTCTTCTAGGTGGAACATAGTAGCTTGTACTGAGGCTTTTGTTGCATAAAAAGCTTCCAGTACACAAGTTAGCAACCTGGAGAAAGATATATGCAGCTTTCCCATTTCTTCTCCCTACTGTGATAACTAAGACACCAAAAATCATTCATTTTTGTATGTGGCTTTTTTTCTATATACTGTTCTGTTCATTTTCATGGTCCAACTAGGGAAAGGAAATTTAGCCTGTTATTAACTATTTGTGGAATTCACAGTGGAATCTAATGTATTTGTGATGCTGCTGGGCTCCCTACCCCCAGGGACAGGCTTCCTCCTGCCCTTTCCAGACCCAGACCTCCGGCTGGCAGCGCAGTCAGCCTGCAGTCAGCTGTAAGGAGGTGTTCTGGGAAACCTGGAGAAAGTCAATAAACAACCAGAATTGAACCTGCRCGCTAAGGAAACAGATAGCTCAGGGTAGTGCTGCAGCAATGGTGTTTGAACACAGCAACCCAATTCCTCTTTGTAATGGATGTCCAGAGAGGAAGTAAAATGGATGCAGAGCAAAGTAGAAAAAGAGCAAAAAGTTCTCCAGAGATTTGGATGTCAAATGAATGTATAAGGGAACATTTACAGTACATCTTGTTTAACGGGAATTAAATTTCTCTTTAAAACAATTCCCTAACTTGCACTGTGGTAAGAATGACTGATTCTCTTTATTTAGTATAATCTTGTTAGATATCTACTTAAAGCAGCTAACAATTAATTGCATAAGTATATTATAATTAGCTTTTAATGAAAAGTACTTATAAAGATAAATATTTGTATACTCATTGTATCGATTGGAAGTCTAAGGAAGAGAAAGGCTCAGGCCAATATCTGCAAGACCAGTCAATGATTCTTTAATTATAATTTTGGAGGGATCTGCACCACTTATTTTTAAAAAGTGAGCTGATCTGCTCCAGTCGTGAATCTAGTCACATAGGTTCATTCTATGCTCATCTCTGTAAGTATCTCCAGAGCTAGGTTTGCCTGAACTGAGTTTTCTTTGTAGCTTTCTTCTAGAGATTAAAGTGCCCTGCATAGTAAGAATCAATATATGACATCTTTCATGGGAACTGGACTTGCTAGAACATTTACTAGAAATTAGTGTCTGGGCTAGCAGAAATCTGTCCTTCACAGCTAAAGTTGAGGAAAGGACTGTGCGAATAGATCGCAAATGCTTTTGGAATCATGCTGATGAAGCAGTTCCCCATGAGCAACCTGCCTAAAGCCAAGACAAAGGCCTAGTGCCCTTGAATGTGCAAAAAAGGAACAGGGATTAAGAGCTGGAAAGTGGTTTTGCCACTTCATCTGGTAGTAATTGTGCCAAATCAAGCTGCTGAGTCTGGTTTTAGATCTCATAATTTAAGAAAGGCCATAAGAATTTTGATGCATCTCACCTGTGGTCTGAAAGTTCTCTTACAATGGAAAACATAGAAATTTAAATCTAATTAATTTATCCAGAGGAGACCAAGATAAGTTTTGATTTGATGGTATGTGTGCCATTGTGACGAGAAAATAGTCACTGCTAAAGAGCTTTCTAATCTACTGGAGAAAGGCACTGTAAGAACTAGCAGCCAGAAGTTAAATCTGCAGAGATTCAACCAGAAGGAAGACACACAGGTGCTCAGCATGGATTGGAAGAAACTGCTGAAGGAAGTGCTGAATTTTTCATTTCTTGAAGCTTTCATATCAAAACTGACTGCCTGTCTGGAATTGCCTGAGTGGAAATCACATCCTTGTGCTCAATAAAGGCATGCCTAGATGTAATGCTTGATCAAGGATCTCATACTAAATAACCTAGTGGTCCTTGTTGACTTTAAAATCTAGCAATCTATTTCTTCTACAGGCTGAGGGGAGAAGAAAGAGATAAAGATTATTTCCATATTTTCATTTTTGGAAGGTGCTCAGAGAAGTGTGATGCTGAGGTACATATGTAGGTGGATGGACAGATGAGAATTGATGAATTCTTACCTTGAAAAGAAAATTCCCATACTTGCAATACAATAAAAGAAACATCAAAATAAAACCAATTAATTTTTCCTTTAATTATCACAGTTTCTACAGCTGTTGAGCAAATTATAGCTTCTTTAATATGCCAATTTTGAAAGTACTTCACATTATAACCAGCCGATAACAAGGGAATAAGAGTAATTGGAATTAAATTTATACAGTGGAGAATTCTCAGTTTTAATGTTGTCTAAATGGGTTTTAACATATTGAAACTGCCAGAAACTCACATGTGAATAAAAGCTGTTAAAGAAAAAGAAGAGGAAAGAAAAGTAGGATATAAAGTAAATACAGCTCCAGAAAACCTTTGGAGTAAAATAGTGCTATGCAACTCACAGATCCCATGATGTTCCACTACCATTGATCAGCATTTGGTTAACATTAGTTAAGTGCCAACACTGATAAGGAATAGGTAAGTCTCACAAAACATGATTCTCCTGGGTGACAGGTTATTTTCCTTCATGACATTAATCCTTTATTTCTCATGAGATGAAAAACTTCAGATGAAGCTCAGAGGAGAGGGAGGAACAGCAATTCTCTCCAAGAACAACATTGTATTTTGATGCTGGTACTTGTTCCAGGCCAGCACCAGTCATGCTGAGAGCTCCCTGCTGTGCAAAGCTCTTGCACGTAAGCATGGAAAGTGACCTTACACAGTTGATTCTACAGCTGAAACAACCCAGATAGCAGGTAGGCAGCGAATGAAGCAGAGGCTGAGGTGACTTGCTTGAATACCCACCAAGAGTAGGACTGAATTCAGGCTCTGGGACTCTGAGCACAGTGCTGTTTGCTGTCCCTGACCGTGAGAACTGGGATGTGWATTACCACTGAAGTCTAAGGTAAATCCCAAGAGCACAGCCTCTGCTAGACCTACAGCATCTTCCTGCTGAGACATCTGGRGTGTCCTGAGTCAGTCAGCCATCCATCACATAGGACAAGCATGGTTTCATGCTCTTGTCCTTTCTAGTTCTTCGCACACCGAAGGAGACTTTTTCTTGGGTGCGCACAAATCTTGGGTGAAATCCTAGCTGCATGAATATCAGTGGAAAACTTTCTGTTAACTTTCGTGGGAACAGGATTTTGCCTCTCAGGCTGATGGACAAGAAACAATGCAAAGATGGCTTTGAAGGTGTGGCTTTTCAATGGCAACAATAGGAAAGGAGCACTTTGCTGGCCCGTCAAAGATACTAACTAACTTTCAGGGTTTGGACAAAAAATATGGAGAGAAATAGTCTTCCTCTGCATAGACATCAACGGTGGGTGCATCTGCATTACCATTTTATTTCCATTCTGGGGTGGAAAAAGCAAATTTGGAAGCAAATCTTCTGATTGCCCTTGTAATCCCATTGTAGAGTGGTTTTGGAGCACCTGAACTGGATGCCTTATGGGTGAAACGAAAACAAAAGATGGGCTCTGGGAGGGCACTGCATGTGCTTTAAGTACTAATAGATGCTCAGTCCACAGGGCTAGAGTAGAACTACTCCAAAATAAACCATGGTCAAAGTGTTTACGGGTACTGCTCTGCAGCATCAAAGCTTTTGCTCTGCAGATTTGGTCCTGTGGTACCACATTCCTTGCTAATATAGGCACAGCTATATTTTTAGCAGTTATATGTCCAGGTTAGCACTATATTTGTACTGGCATTTATACACCCTCTGTTTGGACGCGACCTAAAAAATTTAAATCAGTGCCCACCATTATAAAAGTCTTGTATCTGAGGCAGTGTTTGACCTGTATCTGTGTGGGTATAAGAATGGCTTTAATTCACGTTGCAACCCACATTGATTCCATAGATCTTCTGGATATCCTGGAGGTCAGATCCTCTCTAAGCTTAGGGCTCCCATAGCATTCTTCAAAGCACGTTATCCCAAAATCATTGAAATAATTGAAATAATCAGGGCAGAAAGGTTGCAAGGTCTTGGTTTTTTTCCCAGGCCAAGACCGACAAATGAGAGCAGTGCCTTAGTCCACGGTGGGTGTTAGCTACCTGGGGAACAGCTAGTGCCTGGTTATACCCATACTGTGCAGAACACACAAGATTCATCATGTCTGTAGGCTGGCCCAAGGCAAAATTGTCATGGATTACCAGAAAAAAAATTCAACTGATACTAAATCATGGCAGTACCTGAGGCAGGAACTTTCCTTTCATGTGCTTTCGTTTGAATCTTCGCTCCTGTAAGAATGCACTGAAATTAGATATTACCGTGTCACCAGATCATGGCCATGATTTTCCCAACCCAAAGGCCTTCATGTCTTGCTCCTTACATTGGCAGGGAAATAGAGTTCTGTTGCTATTACGTTGTATTTAAAATTCTGTTACAAACACAGAAACCTAAGAAGGAACTAAAAGTTCCCTGTATAGATAGTAATCCATATGTGGGAATAATATAGATGATTAATACTTAATGGAAGTATTAATAAGAATCTAATAATGGCTGTATCAGGCCGGAGTGCTAGTTTCTATGTCCATTTCATCTCTAATTTACAGTCAATAAGATTTCTGAATGGCACAAAAGTGCTCGACTTAAGCGACATGATTTCTAGGTAGCTGTCGGATATCAAGGTAAAGATGACAATGCCGCCTGGAAGGCCCAGAACACAACGTTCTCTAGAGAGTAGTGAAAAGATGATTTTATGACATTATATTCTGACACTGTGTGAATCAATTTTAATGAAAGATATACTTGCTTTCTTTTGCTGTGATGAATCTGGAAATATTTAACCCCCCAGGCTTGAAGGGAAAAAAAAGTGCCATTTTAATGGAGTAAAAATGTGCTACATCTTTGTATTGAACATGAGTTTGAGAACCAAAACTAGATAAAAATACTTTTGTTCCCATTTTTTTTTTTCACAGCAACCGAATAAAAGCAAGAGTATGTACTTCATCTTTCTATCAGTAGCTGGGATCTGCCTATAAATTCCTATTGCATATGGTACTTTACTCAGATTTTTAAAGAAGGAAAAGATTCCACTTCCTAAACCATCCCAGCTTCCAAGGGGCAGATAAATATTTGTCAGAATTATGAGTTAATTAAAATAATTTTACAGCCATATACTTTAAAGGATCAAAGTACTTCTATACATATATGTACAAAGAATGTCCAGGAGTCTTTTAAATCCACTTGTGAAATGCAGCTGTTTCTGGGGTGAAATGTAGCAACTAATTTATAGTAAAAGTACACAATAGCTTGAAACAGCAGGTGAATAAAACTTCTTCCTGTCACAGCTGTGGCATAAGTAGGCAAAATGCCATTATCCAGTTGGAGTTTGAGAGGGACCTTATAATTAACATAACTGTTTTTCTAAAGAAAATGGTGGGATCTATATGCTACAGAGGAAACTAGAAATACCTTAAAGAGACTTGCTACATCAGGGCTTTGGTTTTGTTTTCATTGAAATAAACCAACTTCACAGTATCGTTTTCTCACTAGGAAGAAAGATTGGTTGATCAACAACTTGAATATTCACTTGTAACACCTTTATTTCTAAATTTGTCTTACTAATATCATCCTATGGGTTCTGTAATCATATTCTTATGGATATTTATGCATTTCTTTTAAGCAAGAACCAGCCAGAATGACACCCTACCTGTTCTTTCTGGTGGTAATACTGCCTGTTACCTTTATTTTCCATGGTGGACTATTTCTAAGTTTTGTATGTTCTTGAGAGAAAATAGACTAAGCTGATTACCTCTATTTTTATAATGTGGCTTGCGGTTTCTCTGGTGTTTGGTTTTGCTTTTTTAATGTAATGATAACTGATAAGATACTCTCCATCCTTTAATTCTTTCCACATCTGTTTGAAGAGTTTTGCCTAACCTATGCAGCAAGGTGGGTTTTTTTCTCAGTTGAGTTGTTTTCTGCCCTGGCTTTGCATTCTGTTCAAATGACGATGAATCCAATTTGTATTATAATCATCATCATTATTGTGATTATTTGCTGAAATGAAGGACAACCAAGTTGTCCCAGAAGCTTACACATTATATTAGCCAAAAAAGAAAAAAAGGTGTAACACTGTGGATAGGAACAGATGGAAAGATAAATTCTGCCACACTACCAGTGTGATAGGAAGCCTCCTTAGTTTCAGAGTTACGATTTCTCTTTCTGCAAATATGAAAGAATAATCTGCAAGTTTTGTGTGCTATTTGAAAGCTGCTGTTGCTTCAAATGCACTCCACAGTTATGGCTCTGTAAGTACCTCCCTTCACTGTAAGCATCATATGTATTAATGCAAAAGCTGTTTATTAAGCTTTTGCAGCCCTTAATGTTAATTACTGCAATTAATGAATGTAACTGCAAGTAGAGTTCAACTAAAGGTTTTCTAAACTATTAATGGGGCCTCATTAATAATGCTGATGACTGTCTACTGGGAATTATTTAACAGCCATGAGACTTATTATGTATAGGACCTCAGTTTGAACTTTCATGGCTCCTCTTCAGATAAATTAATGATGTCCCACAAACTCTTAGGACCACATCTTCAGTTGTTTTTTGGAAGAAAGACAGTTTTAAAGCCACCTTTGCACCCAACAAAATCAAAATGAAGTTTTATAACTCTGAATATATCATGTAAAAATCTTCTAGGTGAGAAAATTTACTTTACTTTTCACTCTGTAATACAGAATCCCACTTGGAGAATAAAGACTGGCTTAACACTAGATCTAAGCTTCAAGAACAAAACTGCTAAACTCTTAGATCACTACAGCCTTAGAGATGTTTCACACCAATAAGGTAAATTATGACTCATCCTTTCAGCTAATAGTGTTCCTATAACTTCGACTTCTTTAAGAGCTATCCCACCATAAAACCATTTTTGTTCTTAACAGATCTGTGTCTGGTCCACAACACAGTAACATAGGCATCTTAAACACACACCTGCAAAAACCTACATACATACTTGCCTTCAGGCTTGCCAGTAGATCCTTGCCTTTGAATTACTTGTTCTATTAAAGCTAAGCCTGTGCTTAGGTGTCTGCAGTTTTGGGTCCCTAACCAAACAAGTAGTGTTGCCAAGGGCACTTTGGCTGTTTCYCTGACTTCTTTGAAAATGGGATCCAAGGCAATTTGATGCACTCTCTGCTCACAGCTCCCCATGAAAGTGGCTCAAGCTACTACTCCGCTCGTGTTTTTCCTCAGGAGACTCTCTTCTACTGTACCCACAGAAATACCAACCTTAGGAGCACAACCTGGTGTGCTGGGCACATAGGCTTTATGGCAGCTTTTTGGCCAGACCACAATGACTGTGACCATGAGCTTCTCAACTTGGCCCCTGCACCAGCCATTCTTCCCCATTATAACCTCATCACAACGTTTTTCTTTCAAAACAATCCTTTCTTAACACTGCACCTTCATCTATCTGGCTTCATATTTTACTCGCTGTAAGCTTTCAGTCTAGCATCCATACAGGAACTGGCAGAAAAAACAGAATTCCCATCACACAAGAGTACCAATATTTCAATACAGCTCATGAGTTTGTGAATTTTAATGAAATCTGAAATCTCTTAGGTTTGTTTCATAACTATATCCCCCAAAAAATTATTTCAGTGTCACCAATATAGTTTGCTTAGGAGTCACCTGCTTTAGGTTCTCTTATGTTATGAAAGTGAAAATGATAAGGTGGAAATAATTTATTTCAATAATTTTTCAAGTAAAATCTGAAAGGATCGGTACATTTCCATCCAAAATTTTGATATTTGATTTCAAAATTTGCTATTTATTTATTCAACTGATATTTTTTAATGGAAAGTCTGGAAGATGTCTTGCTCTAAACAAGTTGAGGTTAGAGGAAGCTGTGCTCAAATACAATGAGGTTTACACTGTGAGATGTGACCTGCACTTGCCTTTGCTGACATTGCACGATGGACACATACCCAGGGTGGACACATTACCCAGGGTGGCATTAGCGTTCTTGGCTTTTAGTGAGTGGTCTCTTGGAATAACTGAAATAAGTACTGCTTGTWGATGCCTGATCCATGTGTAACAGTAAGAATCTATTCAGAGTAGGTCCTGGCTGTGTGAAATACTGACACTGAGCTGATGTGACAAACTAAGAACTTCTCTCCCATTTCTGTGTGTTTATCTGCACTGAGCTGTGCCATGCAGTAAGTCATGCCAGGCGAAGAATGCAGAGATTTCCACCAGATGTGGTGACAAGGAGATAGAACAGATGTGGTGCCTTTGTTGCCTGCAATACATATATAAATGCACTATCAACCTGCTAGCAATTCTCACCAAAATTAAATAAAAAAATAAACTGCATCATAATAAAGCAGAAAAAAGGGTAATATAGTCTAAGAACAAGCAAGTGAACAGACCCCAGGGTTTAATGAGCTAAGTTACTTGAGTTAGCACAGTGTATTTCCAATGAATTTACAATACACTGAGAATTCACTCAAGGTGCATTTACCCCTCTGCCTGTTCATTGTTTGTTCTTCTTTTTTTTTTTAATAGGAGTGGTGGGTTAATAGTCTGCAGTGAGGATCAGTAGATCTAAACTTAAGCTCTTGCTCTGCCATGGACTTCCCCCATGACTTCAAAAAGTCTTTTCATTTTATAGACATCCCTACATTGAGAGCTGTAGTTTGGAAATGCCGGTGAGTTTGATGAGATACTGGAAACAGTCTAGCTGTGATAGCACCTGCAGAAGTACTTGTTTAGAACAAGTATCTTTGGTATCTTTGCAATGAATTGTTATCTTCAGGAGCTCCTACCAGCAATGTTCATCAGTATTTTTGTAGTCCTGAGCCAGGAAGCTTCTGGGGTTTGTGAGTATACTAAGATTCACAAAAGATGTATTGTTTGCTGGAGGAGGGTAAGAAAAGAAGGGTCTGTTGATTTCAGCCGGGATTGACTCCAGGATAAACAACTGATTTTATTTCAAGCACTATGAAAGAAAGGATGGGTCTCTGGGACCATGCAGGGAAAGAACCAGTTGGGTTGGCTCACCTGTTGCTCTGTGTACAGGATCAGCATTTCCAACACCAAGATGGAACCTACAAATTCTCTGCTGCTCAAAGAGAGCAAAGGACATTGAACTTCTCTGAAGTCAGTAATTACCATCTTTTTTTTTTCTTTTTTTTTTTTGCTTTAGCTGGGCTAATTTTTTACGTTCTTTACATTCAGGGTACTTATAAATATGCAAATTTAGGTGCCTAATTTTAGATGCTTCTTTAAGCATATGCACTTAAAGGTTATAGATAGTGCTCCTATACAGAGACAGTCCTCTGACTGTAGATAGTAATACGCATGAAAGAAACTCTTGGCTAAATGTTCAGGAAAAGTGGAAGGTAAGCTGAAGGCACACAAGAATAGGATCTCTTCAGTGGCATTAATTCCACTGCAACAGATAAATCTTACATGGGGCTGAAGTTCCCATGGATCAGTCATGCTGACTATCTTTTAATACTAGAGCCAGGTACACTGTAGCTTTGTAAACAGGTAAAACTGGTATGAAGAGCAGATACAGAGTACAGTCTATCATGTAATGCCCAGCAGGCACTAAAGACTCAGGGGAACAAGCTGAAAATCAGTTATAGCAAAAACCTCCTCTGTTCTCACTTACCAGTATCAAGTCCATTTAAATAACAACATCTCAAAGCACAAAAGCAAAGTAAAGCCTCAGGAAAGTCTGTTTCAGCGAGGACTGCATCACCCCAATCCTTTTGCTTTGCCTCTTCAAGGAACTCTTTCTCCCTGGTGTGGAGATGAAGAATTAATCATCCTGTTACATAAAATGCATACTCCATGGGGAAGATGCATAAAGGACGCAAGAGACGGATGGATTTTTTTGTAGAGTAAGGTCACCCTCAGGGGGTGACAGCATAGGGAAAAATGCTCACTGAGTAATTACTATTGCTGGATCCTCTGGAGAACTGCAGGCTTGATACCATCTGAAAGAGCCTATGATTTTCAATTAACTCTTTGCTCCTGTAGATTGGTAATTACCTCAGTATATGTTAGGGTGCTGGTTTGCACTAACCTCAGCAAGGAGCTGAGGAATTGGAAATGGTCTCATTTGCCTGGTGGCCGATGGCTGCCACAGGTGTGAAGCCTGAGCAGGGCTCTCCTGAATTGCTTGTCAAGAGCAGGGGGATTCTCAAATTTTGAGGAAGACCTCTACTGTAATGCTAGGAAGAGAAATGGGTAGAGAGCAAGCCCTGTGCTCATAGCCTTCTTATCTGTTTCTAGCTAGGTCTGAAAATGCCTAGCAGTGTCCTGCTGACCAGGTGATGCTGGCAGCCTGAAACCAGCCTGGGATAGCAACGTGCACTGGGATTTAGGCGACAAAGGCAAGGGCTATGTAAATTTAGTACCTGCCAAGGCAGCGGGTACCATCGAGGAAACTAAGATATTAAGAGGAAGGAAAATGAGAGACAAGAAGATTTTTGAGGTAAGAAAGGGGATGGAAAAGAGGATCTTTTAAGGTGTTATCAGGTTATGAAGGCCTCACTGTGTTTTAATTACTGCAAGCTAAATTTCTGAGAGCCTGCAGTAGCTTGTTAGACACATACTGTAGTTTTAATTAAGTAATTAGGGAGTTTGATAAGGAAGGCAAGGATTTTAGAATTTGAAGTATTCTGGAGAGTGTATAGGCAGGGGAGTCTTTTTCTCAGGTGTCTCTATTATATAATGATTAACGTTGAGTGAAATGTTATGGGGAGGACTGAGAGCTTTTATTCATGAGTCACAAGTATAAAACCTGACCCAAAAGCTCTTTGAAAAAACTCTCTGAGAAGAGAACTTTGTCAGTGTGAAACCTGTAGGACTTAGGTCAAAATGTGCATTCAGAGATCAGGTAAGGTTTAGCAGAACAACATTTATCTCTTGAAAGGATAGACTTAATGAGCAATATCCATAGAAATAAGTAGAACTTCTGTGTTACAATGTGTTGAAGACATAATGCAGTTGCTGTTAGGTTTTGTGTGACATTAAGTTTCAGATTGCTCACGGAAAAGTCTTGAAAGAAATGAAAATACAGTATGAGAAAATTAAGAATACAGCTATCCTCATTGCTGTTACTTCTCCCATCATTTACTGTGTAAACTTATGGCCTTCTGAGTGTGAAGTTACTGGGATTTTCATACGAAGGAAAAATACAATCCTATGGGAAAGGATATACCACGCGCTCTCTCTTGAGACAGCTGTTGGATCTGGTTATGGAGATGGGAATGCCAGGGTTCCCAGGTTAGCACCAATGCAGAATATGCCCATAGAAGCCATAAGGTCATGTTCCCATAATTAAGATGTACATTTTAAAAAAATATGTGCGGGTGTGTTACTGCCACATTGAATCTCAGTATGTCTTTCTCATAAAGGAACTTTTCTATCCAGCCAGCAAGTTGGGGTTCTGAATGAACATTTCTGTAACCTTCACCTTGAGCAGAAGTGTGGGTTTGATGGTATACATATATTCACTGAGGTAGTTTTTTGCTTTGATTATTATTTATCACCATGAACCCATATACCAACAGTCTATTTATTGCTGCAACACTGAACGTGTTCTGTTTGGAATATCAAAAAAACCTTAAAAAACACTTCCAGAATCTGCCCATCTCTCCCAACCAGAGTTCCTAACTGTTGYGATTCAATTACTTGATGAAAAGCATGTCAGGTGAACCTTGCCTCCAGCTCCTCTCCCTTGAGCTGTCCATGAATAAAACAGGGTGTCTGATGGTCTATTTCACATGTTAGTATGCTCTTAGCTTCTTTTTTGGAGTCAACCAACTAGTTTTATCTGAAAAAAGTCAAAGTATAGTTTTGGGGATAGTTCACTCCAAGAACCACTCGTAAAGGCAGCATGGATGAGACTGCACCTGAGTTGGTTCTGTGTAGCCTACATGGTCCTCCAAAGCCGGCAGTTTTACATCCTCCAGCACCCCATGCATTCCCTCACTCCATGACACCCACATCTATTCTACACCACCTCCCCAGAGGGCTGTAAAACAGCTTTTAGCTGAAACCTGCTTCTCCCTAACAATTTTTACATTTTAGGACAACAAGGGCCCAGAGGAGACCCAGTGCAAGTACTACATGACAGGGACATGGTCAGTCTGCTCTAGAGGCAGGTAGCTCCAAGCAGTGTGGCTCCAACCCTCTGCTTGGCCATCAGGCCTCAGCCACACTTAGCAGTATAGATGTAGCTTGTGAGCATGCTTCTTGTTGAGGTCCCAAAGTGAGCACCTCACCCCAGGCAAGACAGGACTCTGGGATGCTGCTTTACAAAATAATCTTAGTGCAAAAAAATTTTGTCTTTGTCCTTACAAGGTCTTCTGGGAGCTATGGAAACTGCATGGGAAGTCTCAACACTGTTCAGCTGGGAGAGTCCTTCAGTTTTTGAGGTACAAAGAGAAATTCCATCATGAATAACATAAACTACGTAAAATATCTTCAAAAACGTATCTACTCAAACATATGAATACTGTATAAACAATATAATCTCTGTGCTGATAGCGTGCATTTGGTAGCAATCTGGTTTATTATTAATAAATCAGTATATTTTGTTCAGTAGGACACAAAGACACATTTAAKCTTGAAATAATCTGCATTGTGTTATTTTGTGGCACATTTCCCCTCAAAGGTTACTGTATTCACTTCATCTTGAGCAGAAGGTCTAATCCATCAGTTAGTGCCATCTCATTATAGTTCCATCAGGGGCACCTAATGACTATGGATACCTAATACAAGTTTGTAGGTGGTTTTAAAATGTGACTCAATGCACTTGGGAGGCATGAACAGCTCTCTTGTATCTGAGAAGACTAAGAAGAAAGGGAGAAGGAAACAGGAGCTAAAAAAAAGAAGCGAGCAATTAGAAAGAATAACTCCATGGCTTCTGGAAGTGAGTATTTTTAAATGACAATTTAAGTAAATTCTTCAATAATTAAATAGGGATTTTTTTATGAATGAATGCATATTTTCTGTTACAAATATGAAATTACATGGTAATTATAATTATGTCTATTTATATCTACCTATATATTATCAATTTTATCTACAGATCTGTGTTTATATATACTATGTACGCAAACACACACATGTGGATATAAATGTGTGCATTAAAATGCATAAATCCATGTGAATTGCCTTTTTTCATCACTAAATACAGTGGGTTCTATGTTGGAATTAATTTTCTATTATAGTTGCACAAAAGGAATTCAGAAAGAAAGAGGAATTCACTATCAAGTCAAGGAAAAGGCAAAATGTTATACTGAAATAAGATAGACTACTATGGTCAAAGTACTGCAGAAATGTCAATGTAGTCACAAATAGCCTGGCACAGTCCTTGTTTCTCAGTTTCATTAGAGATTACAATTCTGCAGGAGTAAAATTTATCTCTGTATTTCAGATTTTGCCAATTGGTCTAGGCTGGATGTTAAATCAAACTAAAACAAGCGGAACTCCAAGGAGGGTGGAGGTCACCTTTCTTTTGCACTTAGATGTGACCCCCACTATCTAGTTGGTTGGGTTTTTTTGTTTGGTTGGGTATTTTGCTTTCTGGTTGCAGTCTCGTGAAGACATGAACCATCTAAGTTTGGGAAATGATTAGCACTTCTGTATCATAGCACAAATATGTATGCCTGATGTCTGCTACAAACTCTGTAGTTTGAGACCGGAGCAGGTTACCCAGAAAAGCTATGGAGTCTCCACCTGTGAAGGTTTGCAAGGCTCAGCTAGACAAGGGCACAGCCATCCTGCTCTCGTGCTGGTGAGAGACCTGTTCTGAGCAGAAAGGTGGCCTCGAGACATCCAGAGCGGTCCCTTCCAACCACAGTTTCTATGATTCTATAAATATGTTTGACTCATGCTACAAACACTCCAAGTACTGAAAAAAGCCACCCAAAACTTGTTAAAACATTATAATAATTTCAACTGTGGAATTTTGAATGTTTTCAATTTCTCGTTAATTTATTCCTGAGCTATGAAGTGTTTGAAAACCCTGAAAATACATGTCTGACTCACAGAAGACATTTTCTATGAAAAACTACCAAATTTACAAATCTTTTTTTGAAACTAGGAATTTTAGACCAAAATGAAAGTAAATGCTGTGATAATTTAGAATGAATATCAGTATTATGCCAGGTTGCAACATAAAGTGAATAAATGTGGGATGATGGCAACAGAACCACAGCATAATTAACTCAGTTTAGGGTTTTTAGGGTTTTGTATCAATAACTCTAGCAGGAGACAGACAGCTCTGCTTTTTGGCCACGTCAGTATGCAACCGGCACTGAAGAGATTAGCAATAACCAGTGAGCTGAATCAAAAAGTCTTTCCATGCACACATCTGCTAATCTGAAACAGGAGGTATTTGGCTCCACACCTATGGAGTTTGGTGTGACCTCCTGGTATCTTTCAGCAGGGAATGGCCACGCTTCTCATCCCCTTTGTTCTGCAGCATAAACTTACAGCAATATTTTAGAAAATGGATGTGAATATCTTAGTGTTGGGAAGAGCTAAAAGAACATTGATCTGAGGTTTTATTCCATCTTTTGGATACACAACACTTCTTCTCAGGAAGAATGTCCTGAAAACAGAGCTCAGAACATTTCCAAATATTGCTTTTATATGAGCAAAACCATTGCTTTGTAACAACAACCTAGAGCAGTGACATTAATGTTTGAGTTTTTTCTTTAGCAAAGAAGCTTATTCTAAAAACGGTGGAAAAATTAATTTGTTAAGTGGGACATCATACTGCTATATTGTGTCCTCTAAGTCTTCTTACAATCTTTATTGTTTGATAAATGTGTAAAAAAAATAGCCTATTGAGGTCAATGGGATGTTTTCCTAAGTAGAAAGTCAGAAGGATGCTTGATGCAGGACACTTGAGAGAACTTTATCTCTAAAAGTGTTGGTGTTCCTGAGAATCCTCAGGATAGGGTTTCAGATGTCTTAACTGAGAAGACGTGTGGTAATACTCATGTGCTGTACCGCAAGAAATTTAGCATTGTAACTATGACTACTGACTGTTACAGAGAATCAGAGGAAGAAAGACTCTGTTTGTATGTAAAAGTGGAACAAGGTGGTTTATTTTCATGAATTTGGAGTAACTATAGAACTCGTCCAGCTTGCTGAAGCCTCTGTAGTCTACCAGGTTCATAATGCACTGTATCACAGCAAATCAGCTCATTACTCACTCGAAGCTCAGCTCAATATTACTTGACTGACCACACTTCGTTTGCTGCAAAATCCTTCTATTTGTTTTGGTGRTGTTTTTTTTTAAGAAATGGAACTTTGAATGATGGTTTGTTGGCAGATTTATTTGTCTCCCAGGGCCATGAGTTGCATGGGTGTAAGTGAGGGCAGAGCTTGGCTCTAAATGACTAAAATGCTACGCTCCCTTGGCTGTGAGATGCTGAGGGAGTGCATAAAAATAACACAGAGCATGAAAGCTTCAAAAGTAGCAGAAAGAGGGGGCTGAGCCAACCTAGCGTGCCTCCTCCTTCCCAGGGGGCTTGCAGAAAGGTTTCTTCACCTTCAGCTGGTCTTGCTTAGCAGGACTACACAGACTGACTCAGAGGTCTGGGCGTAAGGCTGGGGAGATGCCATGCTCAGACACCAACAGCAGTTCCCTCGTTGATTAAACAGGCTGTGCTAACACCTTAGATGGAGAAGGGTGGGATGGACCACGTGCRTGGGTGCAGGCCTGCTGGTGTGGTGGTCCCAGCTCATTGCTCTCCACATTTCCAAAGGCAGCGCTTGTGTTGTGACCGTGATCACGGCAGTTTTCCTGCAGCATGGCAAGCGGAGTTTCTACATTTTGGATGAGTTGTAGCCTCTGTAGTATATTGTCACAGTAGCGATGAGATGCCCTCCCTGAACAGTCCYGTGTCTGTACAATTGTATGCACTACCTCATAGGCCATTTCTGTTTTCTTTCATTATACCCATTGAATTTTTCAGAACTCGTGATTTTTAGGTAAACTGAAAATGGAAAAAAAATACAAGTTAGGTTCAATATAGAAGAGAGGCAGTTTAATGAGAGAGAAAAGCTAACACTGCAGTTTTTAAAGCACAGGGGAAATTTAAGCATGGAGTACTAGAAATGGGATTGCAGCCTTTGTTCTTAATACACGTTGCATCTAACAATTCCATTTGTTCCGCTGTTCTTCAGTGCCAGGTCTAAGCAAATAGTTCACAATAAATAATTTAGCCTTTGAATTTAACCTTCATTCCTGCTTATGGAGTCCCCATGTGCTGATTGTGGTGGTTTCAAACTTATTTGCAATTCAAGATCATGCAACTTTTAGGGTTGAAGGGAAGGAGGAGATAATTATTATTCTGATGTGCCAGTGTGATATGACACTCCCAACTGATCACAAAGTATTGCTTGTCCTCCCTGATCTGATGGCTGCGGTGGGACAGTGAGGAGGCAAAGTGAAAGCTGTCATTTTGAGATGAAACATGAATTTCTCCTTTTGAAAAGATTAAGATCTTGGTATTTTTTGTGTGGGAAGGTTAACATGGAGTCACTATTGAAACAGACAAGACTATTTCTCTCTGAATCATTAATTCTAGATACTTAATCCAGGGTTGCATCTAAAAGGGACACTGCTTGAGACAGGGCACTATGAGACCTCTTCCAAAATAAATTACACCTTTTGCATTGCATTGTGAAATGGACCTTTATGTCTATGAGGAAAGTAAAGGATTTCCTGATGCCTCCACTATAAAACAGGACAAAAACAGGTCACTGGTTGTACTTTTATCAGTCTTTCGTTCCTTGCTGTGGTAAAACGGGTGACTATGATCTCACCCTGAGAGATTGTTGCTTTGCCTCAGACAGGGCCAAATTTTTGTTGGAAGGAGTTACAAAAATTCAGCTAAGAAAATGCCCCAAAAGAGTTTCTTATACTTCAGCTCAAAGCACACAGGAGTAAGCTGAGAGGATTACTGCCGAGCTGCTTTTCCACCAAGAAGAGAGAGGGAACTGCAAGCTGTACATGCTTGACATCGTAAAATACTAYTATGGCAACAGCTCGCTGTTTATCTGTGTAAGCATCAATTTGTAGGGGAAAAAACGGTAGAAATATCATAGAATCATAGAATCATTAAGGTTGGAAAAGACCTCTAAGATCATCAAGTCCAACCGTCAACCCAACACCACCATGCCCACTAAACCATGTCTCTAAGTGCCTCATCTACACGTCTTTTAAATACTTCCAGGGATGGTGAC